>JAPXFY010000024.1:63598934-63636434 GCA_030674185.1 Monoplex corrugatus | reverse complement strand
AGCCACAGACACTGGGACAGTTTTGACAATGCTAAGATGATGGTGATGATGAGCATGATAACCATGATGCTATGGAGTTTCGTCTAGGACTGAGACAGCATGACAGGACTGTTCACTTATTATCATTATATACCCGCGTCAACCAGGCACAAGACATAGAGACACTCATGGGGCTGGTCGGAAGATATGAGCAACACCCTCTCCATGAGATTCGACTGTGTGATCCCAATCTTCCCAATGATCCCATAGCACGCCCAATTCTGGGTACAAGCCGGTTTGAGCCGAAAAATTCCGCAATGATTTTTGAAGGGATTGCTGGGGTTTTGAATCCACAACCTTCCATTCGATGGTCCATTGACTTACTTACTGAATAATAATAATAATTCAGTTTATATAGAACGCACACATACATGTCAGAGAATGCTTACTGCACTTTACAAACAGCATGAACACTGCTATGTATGGTCTCTACAACTGATTTTTTCTACTTGCGTGTGAGTGTGCTTAATGTGAAGCTGCTATTTCAAATCTTTCTTGTGAGAAATGTGCAAATTACTTCTTGTTGTGTAATCATTGTGTGGTAGTTCTAGTGTTGAATTTCATACCAATACTGTTTAGTGAGAGAGGATGGGTTAGGATGTAATGGACATAATACAACGCATGATGTAGATGTTCGGCTGAAATAGCTTTCAAGATTCTTAGACGGGCATCACAGACAGTCATTACCCTTAGCCATAGATAATGGCTTTTATTCTTTTTGTTACCTTTTTTTTGGTTCTTGTTCCCAAAGTGATTTAAATGGTATCAAACACAAAGCACCACAAATCAAATTTCAGGAGGGTATGTGGGAAGAATCAGAAAAAGCATTCACAATGAAGAGAATTTGCTAGTGTTTTGCATTTGTACAATGTTTGTAAACTTACACTGAATGCTTTTTAATAAAATGTTCTCATTTACTTCTTGGTTTCTGCGCTTTTGTTATCATAAAACATGGATGGTTGCACTGCGTGACAGATGCTGGTGGACCAAGTAAATGTCTTGTACAGCTTTAATGTTTGTTGTTATCTTATTGTGTATGTAATTGTGAACATTTTTTTTATCACCATTTGCCTTTTTTTGAGAAATGTGAAGCGCTGGTGAGCATGTTTTTATATGGAATATGCGCTGTACAAATAAACATTATTATTATTATTATTATGTTTCCACATCCCAGCCTTCTGTTACATATAAAATCCCAGCCTTCTGTTACATATAAAGTAATTTTTTGTGTGTGTTTACATAAATGCATTATGTGCTTCAGTTCATGATATGATTTTAGTCAAGTGTGAAAAGTAGAGCTTAGTCTGGCACCTGTTTCCTTTCTTTTGGTAGGTTTTCCATCTCACTGTTCCTGCTATGAAAACTTTTCATGGTTTGATGTGTTCTATGTGAACACTGGAGTACCGTGTGCCAAACGTTTGTCACTATAAGTGGGCCCTGAGGCCGAAAATAAAAGACATCTATCATCTTAGGGTTTTTTTTATACTTTTTTAAGGTGTTTGATGCTGACAGTTGAAATTTGTGTGCAGAAAGAAACTGCTCGTCTTGTCTTTTTTCCTGAAATGTACTTTGTTTGATGATGATGATGATGATGAATTATGTGCTTCAGTTCATGATATGAAGTACAGAATCACATGTGCTACTTATCAGGACACACTGAACAAAATGCTTTGTTTATGATATTTTCTGCAACACCATGGTAGCCATCAAACAAAGTACATTTCAGAAAAAAAGACAAGACGAGCAGTTTCTTTCTGAACACAAATTTCAACTGTCAACATCAAACACCTTAAAAAAGTATAAAAAAAACTAAGATGATAGATGTCTTTTATTTTCGGCCTCAGGGCCCACTTATAGTGACAAACGTTTGGCACACGGTACTCCAGTGTTGGCATAAAACACATCAAACCATGAAAAGTTTTCATAGCAGGAACAGTGAGATGGAAAACCTACCAAAAGAAAGGAAACAAGTGCCAGACTAAGCTCTACTTTTCACACTTGACTAAAATAAACTGCAAAGTTTCACAGAACTCTTTGATTGGCACTGATCAGTGATACCATGTCTCTTCATGGTCTCTTCCTTCCTATCAATCACTTTCTGTTCATGCACCCTCACTCCTGCCAAGGAGAATCACTCTCCTCCTTTGTACCGACTTCTAAAAGCTCCATTTGCATTCCTTTCCATAATTCTACCCCTGTGCATCACAGTACTACTATATACATGATATGACTGTCTTATCGCCTCCAAACTATTCATTTCCTTTACTTATTCATTTAGTTACTTGTCTATAAATGAAAAAAACAACAACTGACCAAACACACCGCTTGAATTTTTACACCTGTCTTCGTAGGCATGTGTGCATGCATGTGTGTGTGTGTGTGTGTGTGCATGAGTGTGTCACTGTGTGTGGTGTGTGGGGGGGGGGTGTGTATGAGCGTGTGCATGCACGTACACATATAATGATATATATTTCATACATGTAGATGTATGTGTGTGACTGTGCAAAGGTGCAAGTATTTGTACGAGGCATGTCTCTACATGACTGTATCATCCAGGCTATCTATGAATGAACCTTTCAGTTTTACAAAACCTGAAAAACAGATGTTGCCCTTAGAGAAATCATGACAGCACAATCTGAATTGAAATGAATACAATTACTCATTGTTCTGTAAGTAGTCCTGTCTATTTCCATTAGGGCTGGAGAACTATTTTCAATTATCAAATAGCAGTTACGACATTTGACTGCCTTTGGCTCTTTCTCAGTGTACAGGCAAAATGTTTAATGAAAAACAACAAAAATCTTTGGTATGAATCAGTGACAGTCTGTTTGCCTGACAATTACTTTTGTTAAAAAGCCTGGTATTACCAGAAAACAACATGATCATTTAATTAAATAAAAGCCTGGTGTTAATATCACACATTTCCACAAACCGATCTGCCAGTTTTTAACATGTTCACACTTCAAATGGTTGCTTCCACTCTCCCACTTGCCGTGTCTTACAGGTTGCATTTCTCTTTGTTTCTTATTCATAACTAACAAATCGTCTAGACAGAAAGAATAATCAAATGTGGCTGACAGACTGGCCACGCTACTCATCACATGTGACAAAGCTGATCAACGGGAGAATAAGCTGCATGATTAAGAGCAACAATCATGCAAAAAGAATACAAAAATCTAGAAAAACTAACCTGAAATGGGATTTAAAACTGATAGATGTATATAGAACGAGATTCTGTCTTTACAACTGTGCATTTTATGACCATTGTTTTTGTGAAATTATAATAGGCACAATCTTATTATAATTTACACATATCACGCCTAAACGAATATTATCCATCAAGGAATTTCACTTACTGTGCATTTGCTTTCTTTTTACTAAAATATGACACAACTGAAATTCTTGTAGTCTAAGAGACACAACATTCAGTCAAATTTTTGCCATACAAAAATATTCCCCCACCTTTTTTAAGCTCCTAAGGTATAGGCATGTATGATTATCATGTTTTGGATGGCAAAAGGCTGTTATTTATTGAAGTGTCAATCTGTAACTAATGTAAACTATGCTGGTGTGATCAGATACAGTGATACCACTGTCACACAACATTGTGATATTTTTAAAATCGTATGGAACTAGTAGGACTCGAAGTAGCACAAATCATAAAGCATGAGTGATACTGTCTAGATACCGATAATAGGCATATTACTGGAGCTACTACTAGTACAGTAGTAGTATGACTAGACTCTATCTAGCAATGAAGTCTACCAGCGGGTTCCGAAAAATTATGTTAGGCCTAAAAATCGATTAAATTTTCCAGTTTGTTTTTATAATTAACGATTTTAGTGATAAGTCCGTATAATTAGCAACGAACGATATTGGCATTCGTTCTTCGATTCTATGATAGTCTCGATATCTATAAATCAGACTCGCTGTTCGCCAGTGCATCACTGCATGGCCATTGGCATAGGTTATTATCGTAACTCAGCACCAACACGATCGAGTCTTACGATAAAGGCACCAAAACAAATAAAATCGAGACATGCTGACTGAATATCCACATCATCTAGACTTAATATTGTTTACAATGTCTTCGATATCATTTTAAACAAACATAGCACAACAAAATTTCCAGCACAAAACAGAAAATTCTCACCAACAAGGAAGTTGCCTGACGCCATCTTTTAGTCTTGTTGTGACCTCACGTAGGGTCAGCCGTCTCCAGACTGAATTCCTGATAGCTCAGCTGAATGTGTTTCAACCGACAACGTCTCTCTCTCTCTCTCTCTCTCTCTCTCTCTCTTCTATCTATCTCTCATAAGACGATCGGAACTTACACGGATTAAGTTGTCGAGTAGATGACTTATGCAAGTGATTCACGTGAAACAAACCAACAAAAACAATTAGCAGCAGCAGCAAAACAACAACGTGAAACATAAATAGTCAAACCATTCTTATGTTCACATAAATTCCATTATTGTGACTTTTTTTTTTTTTTTTTGTTTCTTTTTCTTCTTCTTCTTCTTCTCCTTTTCCTTCTTCTTCTTCTTTCGTTGTGACTCCACAACTTGAGCCAGCCCATTCAAACGTGCAACTATCGAGTAAATATCCTTGTGTAAACAGATGAAAATATAGCGGATATCATACTGATTCAAGTTTGTTCACACACACACACACACACACACACACACACACACACATGCGCGCACGCACGTACGCACGCACGTACGCACTTACTTGATTTTAATATTGACACTGTGTGCCGGTCAAACTGGGAGCAGAGAGAGAATGATGGTGGTGGGATGTTTGCACTAAAGGTATACTACGCGCATAGATCTTGCCCTGAATAACAATAATACCAACACTTGTATCTGACACGTTACGCTGTCAAAAGAGCTGTTTCTGTTATTCACATGTTCACAATATTTAATGTGTCAGCATCATTATCATTATGTGCCCTGCCGCATGGCGTTGGTGATCATGGCCCTCCATGCGAATCTATCCCTTGTCGCTGCAAATACATCTCCCACCCTCTCTGTCCTCAGCCACTCTCAAGTCCGCCTAATATTTTCTCCCTGGGTTTACCTGGTGCTCTTTTTCCCTCCAGCTTTCCTGTTGTGACCAGGTGTTCTACTTTCTCTTGTCATAAAATGTCCAATAAATGTTGCTTGTCTTTTCCTGATCTTCTTTACTAATAAACTTCGTGTGTCTGCCTATTTCAAGATTGTCTCGATTGTTTTCTTTGTTTTCCGTAGAACTTTCAGCATTCTTTTTAGAAACCACATTTCAGTTGCCTCAAGTTTGTTCTGGCTTTGCGTGTTTACTGTCCACGTCTCACATCCATACAACAGCATCGGTCCTATGTAACACTCAAGAACTCTCTTCCTGATATTAATTGATAAGCATTTGTTGGTAAGAATTCTTTTCATCTTCTCGAATGCTGTTTTAGCATGGCCGATTCTGCTGGCTGTTTCTGATGTGAATCGGCCGTCTAGTGAGATGATCGTTCCCAGATATTTAAACATATTATCTGGTCTCATTGTTGTGCCAATTGCTCTTATTTTGCATGAGGGATTTTTTTTCTGGTTACCATGACTTTGGTCTTCTTGCTATTTAGCTCCAGCCCTTTATTTTTGCTTTCTATTTCTATTATATTCACAAGATTTTGTAGGTCGTTTTCATTTTCTGCAATTAGAATGGTGTCATCTGCGTAAGGAAAATTGTGTATCTTTTTCCTCCAACCTTTATCGCAGGACATTCTTCTAGGGTTCTCATGATGGTTTCACTGTAGAGCGAAAACAGATCTGGTGACAGAATACATCCCTGCCTAATCCCTCTTTTGATTTTTGGAAAGAACTTATATCGTTTTTTATTTTCATTGTTGCTGTTTGTTCCCAATACATATTTCTGATTATTCTTAGATCTTTTCCATCAACGTTGAGCCTTTCTAGTTGGTTGATCAATTCTTTGTGTGCTACTTGATCAAAAGCCTTGGTATAATCAACAAAGCATACATTTATCCTTATTCAACTTGACCGACCTCTCTGTGATAGTTCTTAGGATGTATATGGCAGTAATAGTTCCTTTCCCTTCCACAAATCCACATTGTTCTTCTGCTATTTCTCTTTTGATTCTGTTCCTTGTCCTCTTCATGATTATTTTAATAGAAGTTTTGTTACATGACCCATCAAACTGATTGTATGATGGAGTTCGCATCCTGTAGCCCCTATTTTCTTCGGAAGTGCAATGAAAATTGATTTTGACATATCTTGAAGGATTTTTCCGGTGTCATAAATTTGATTTAGCAGTACTGTTATTTTTTTCAATACCAAATTCATTTAGGACCTCAATTATTTCGGTAGTATTATTGTCTGGTCCTGGGACTTTTCCCGGTTTCATCTTTTTCAGTGCTGCTCTAACTTCATCTTCCATTATGGGTAGTCCTTCAACGTTCTTTCTTATAATGTGTTCTTCATTTCTGTCATCGTCAAAAAGAACTTGAACGTATTCTCCCCATCTATCTAATATTTGTCTTTTTCCATAATAATCGTACCATCTTCAGATTTTAAGCAACCAATTAGTGTGCACGTCTTTTTTCCTGTGGGCGATTTCTTTAATGTTTCTGTACATAAACTTATGGATCTGTTTTGTGTTGGTCTTCTATTTCTTTGCACTTTGTTTCCAGCCAAGTTTCCTTAGCTTCATTGCACCTATTCCTGATTTCCCTGTATATCTTTTTGTATTATTCCTCCTTTCCTTTTGCCTTCCTCCGTTCTTTCATCAAACCTAATATTTCTTTTGTCATCCATTTCTTTTTTGCTTTTCTTTCAACTCTAAGGATTTCTTCACAAGCTTCATCCATCGAGTTTCTCAACTGTATCCATTGTTCCTCACTGTCACCAACGTCCTCCAGAGCACTGAGTTTGTTTTGAACATGTAGGCTAATGTTACATTTTTCACGGGTTGCTTCATCTGTCTTTAACAGTCCAAGATTTAGTTTGATGTTACTTTTGGTCTGTTTTCTTTTCTTTACTTTGAGCCTAAATCCATTCGACGTGTACGGTGGTCACATGGATCAATGTCCTATTTCCGATCTGATAATTGTGGGTTTGGCTCACCTGGACACTTCTGTCTGCATGGCAGTTAATGGTGGGGATTTTGCTGATTTCCCAGGTCAACACGTGTATCAGAACTACCTGTGCCTAACCCCTCTTCCTGTACATATGCACGAAGAGTATCAAATTTATGACTGAGCGATTACTATTGTTGGTAGAAGGCATTGGGCAAGTGTCCAAATTCGATCACAACAGGCGCTGTACAACTTCATCGAAATTATCTAGCAGCAGTGTCGAGTTTCTCTAGTGGGTAACCCCACGGCGGTTTGACATTGCTGGCTCCTGTGTGTTTCATGCACCGGAACACAGAAAGTGTCACAAACAAGAAAAGTGTATGCGAAACAGTCTTGCAGAAGAGCAGTACATGTTAATTGTGATGGTGAGTGCAGCATCTGAGTGGACATTGGTATATCTGCCTTTTTAGTGTATTCTGGTGTAAGTCCCCTGGATCATGCCTATTTCGATTGATATGGGTTTGCTCATGGACCTTGTTGACAGTTCAATCTGTATTTTGCTGATTTCCATCAAATTACAGTAACTACTGTGCTAACCGCTTTCTGTACATATGCATCTAAGGAATTCATCTTGTATGAGCGTTTCTTATTTGCTAAGAAGGTATACATGTTTCGCAATTCGACAACTAACAGTTACATACCTTATGAATTATTTCTAGCAGCAATGTCATTTCTTACTGCATTTCGACAAATTGCTGTCTCCTTGTTTTCATACGAAATGTCAAAACAAGAAACGTGTATCGCATTTCAAAGACATACTGTAGGATGTATCGCTTAGTACATTGTATATCTTTTTATCTAAATAGGTTACTTGTCTACGTGCATTAGTCTGGCAATTTAGACCTTTCATCCTTGTATGTATACTTATTTATCTAAGTAAGTATACTTGTTTACTGCATTTCTGACAACTGTAGGACTGTTCATCCTTGTATGTATACTTATTTATCTAAATAAGTATACTTGTTTACTGCATTTCTGACAACTTAGGACTGTTCATCCTTGTATGTATACTTATTTATCTAAGTAAGTATACTTGTTCACTGATTTCTGACAACTCTAGGACTGTTCATCCTTGTATGTATACTTATTTATCTAAGTAAGTATACTTGTTTACTGCATTTCTGACAACTGTAGGACTGTTCATCCTTGTATGTATACTTATTTATCTAAATAAGTATACTTGTTTACTGCATTTCTGACAACTCTAGGACTGTTCATCCTTGTATGTATACTTATTTATCTAAATAAGTATACTTGTTTACTGCATTTCTGACAACTCTAGGACTGTTCATCCTTGTATGTATACTTATTTATCTAAATAAGTATACTTGTTTACTGCATTTCTGACAACTGTAGGACTGTTCATCCTTGTATGTATACTTATTTATCTAAGTAAGTATACTTGTTTACTGGATTTCTGACAACTGTAGGACTGTTCATCCTTGTATGTATACTTATTTATCTAAATAAGTATACTTGTTTACTGCATTTCTGACAACTTAGGACTGTTCATCCTTGTATGTATACTTATTTATCTAAATAAGTATACTTGTTTACTGCATTTCTGACAACTGTAGGACTGTTCATCCTTGTATGTATACTTATTTATCTAAATAAGTATACTTGTTTACTGGATTTCTGACAACTCTAGGACTGTTCATCCTTGTATGTATACTTATTTATCTAAGTAAGTATACTTGTTTACTGCATTTCTGACAACTCTAGGACTGTTCATCCTTGTATGTATACTTATTTATCTAATAAGTATACTTGTTCACTGGATTTCTGACAACTGTAGGACTGTTCATCCTTGTATGTATACTTATTTATCTAAGTAAGTATACTTGTTTACTGCATTTCTGACAACTGTAGGACTGTTCATCCTTGTATGTATACTTATTTATCTAAGTAAGTATACTTGTTTACTGCATTTCTGACAACTGTAGGACTGTTCATCCTTGTATGTATACTTATTTATCTAAGTAAGTATACTTGTTTACTGCATTTCTGACAACTGTAGGACTGTTCATCCTTGTATGTATACTTATTTATCTAAGTAAGTATACTTGTTCACTGGATTTCTGACAACTGTAGGACTGTTCATCCTTGTATGTATACTTATTTATCTAAGTAAGTATACTTGTTTACTGGATTTCTGACAACTGTAGGACTGTTCATCCTTGTATGTATACTTATTTATCTAAGTAAGTATACTTGTTCACTGGATTTCTGACAACTGTAGGACTGTTCATCCTTGTATGTATACTTATTTATCTATTTAAGTATACTTGTTCACTGGATTTCTGACAACTGTAGGACTGCATTTTATTTGTATTTACGTGCCTTGGTATCACGTCTTCGTTTTCTCACGTAGTTTGTTGCATGATGTCACGTTTTACAACAAACCTTCATTGTTTTCGTCTTTTTCTCACGTAGTTCGTTGCATGATGTCACGTTTTACAACAAACCTTCATTGTTTTCGTCTTTTTCTCACGTAGTTCGTTGCATGATGTCACGTTTTACAACAAACCTTCATTGTTTTCGTCTTTTTCTCACGTAGTTTGTTGCATGATGTCACGTTTTACAACAAACCTTCATTGTTTTCCGTCTTTTTCTCTGTAGTTCATTGCATGATGTCACGTTTTACAACAAACCTTCATTGTTTTCGTCTTTTTCTCACGTAGTTCGTTGCATGATGTCACGTTTTACAACAAACCTTCATTGTTTTCCGTCTTTTTCTCACGTAGTTCGTTGCATGATGTCACGTTTTACAACAAACCTTCATTGTTTTCCGTTTTTTCTCGTAGTTCGTTGCATGATGTCACGTTTTACAACAAACCTTCATTGTTTTCGTCTTTTTCTCACTAGTTTTGCATGATGTCACGTTTTACAACAAACCTTCATTGTTTTCCGTCTTTTTCTCTGTAGTTCGTTGCATGATGTCACGTTTTACAACAAACCTTCATTGTTTTCCGTCTTTTTCTCACGTAGTTGTTCAGAGTACTTTACACAACTATTGTATTCCGTTTTTCTCACGTAGTTTGTTGCATATGTCATTAAAACCTTCATTGTTTTCGTCTTTTTCTCGTAGTTCGTTGCATGATGTCACGTTTTACAACAAACCTTCATTGTTTTCCGTCTTTTTCTCACGTAGTTGTTGCATGATGTCACGTTTACAACAAACTTCATTGTTTTCCGTCTTTTTCTCAATTTTTCTTTTGTTGTTTGTTGTTTGTGATCTTACATTTACGCTTGACAAAGGCCAGTTGGCCGAAAATTTGGCCTGTCTTGTCTTGTTGTAATAAATACGTGTTCTCATTCTATTTTCGTGTTTGTCTGGTTCCTGTTTGCTGCCCGTTATACACTGACATGTAGAACAGCAACGAAGGTTCTCTACTTCTGTCTGTTTGGGGCCAACTTCTGTATACAGCCCAAGGACTGGTGGCTTGGTATTCACACCTACATCGTGCATTACTGGTTGTATGCTAAACTTCCCAAGAGCTAGCATTGGAGATGTATATCGCAACCTCAGCATCAAGAAACCCATTGCTGGTCACAGCGCTACCCGAGTACAAGAATTGTTTACAGTCTTGATTAGATTGTTGATGACAATTGTTATTGTTATTTTTGTTTAAAGCCCAGCCGACTGTGTAGAGCTATATCAGGGCTGTAACCGTTTAAAACATACACAATAATTCAACTGGGAAAATAAAAGGAGAAGAAAATTAAGTACACATATCAGTGCATCACGCACACAACCCAAGGAAACATCCCTGGCGTTGACCATTCCATCCCACTTATCATACAGGGGATCCCAAAAACATACCTGAACACAAATTTAAACATAACTAAAGACACCAAAATATATATAAAAACGGGCCCAAATTACATAAAATTGATTCCGCATATCTCACATTCCTAGAGCCAAAAAATGCACTTAAACACATGTACCCAATTATCAATCCTAAGAGAAAGTACGCAAGACTTTATTGAACACATACAGGTGACTGGACCACCAAGGCAGAAAAAATGCTAGGAAGAAATGACAGAAAGCAGAGGAACAAGGCAGAAAGAAAGAGAGTGACAGAAACAAGGAAATTTCTAGCACAGAATGTCCACAAGGTGGGGATACTATTTATCCTGAAAGAGCCCCGGCATCCCCACGGGGGGAGGTGATGACAATCTGAGGTGGAGAAGCACGAGAAAGTCAGATATGAAATTGGCTGAAACAAAGTCTCTGACCTCATTGTTCCGGTTATGTGTACCCTGACCAGCCGCATCTTAATTTAACCCTTTGCTTCCGCATCTGTCCACCAGCATCCTGCATGGTCATCAAGCTAGCAAAGCAAAACTTAACCTTAGACTCCCTCACCCTATCCACAGCTTCTGCAGGAAGCTGGTGGATAGGGTGAGGGAGTCAAAGGTTAAGTTTTTGCAGCTGGCAGATAGGATGCGGGAGTCAAGGGGTTAAAGTATGGAGGATCACGTGCAGCTCTCTACAACTCGCTACAACTCTCTACGACTCTCTACAACTCGCTACAACTCTCTACAACTCTCTGCAACTCTCTACAACTCGCTACAACTCTCTACAACTCTCTACAACTTGCTACAACTCTCTACAAACTCTCTACAACTCTCTACAACTCGCTACAACTCTCTACAGCTCTCTACAACTCTCTACAACTCGCTAACCGACACTCGGTAATTTCACAGATGCGGTGACTACTGCAAGCTAAACGGTATTAGCAGGTGCAAGTTTTGTGGTTGTTGTGTGTGGTTGTTGTGTGTGGTTGTTGTTGTGTGGTTGTTGTGTGTGGTTGTTGTGTGTGGTTGTTGTGTGTGGTTGTTGTGTAATAAGGAGTTAAAGGTTCGTGGAATGGCTTTTTGGTTTCTGTGGGGAGTGGGGAATTTTGTTTGTAGGTTTGTTGTGGGTAGGTTTTGTGTGTGTGTGTGTGTGTGTGTGTGTGTGTGTGTGTGTGTGTGTGTGTGTGTGTGTGTGTGTGTGTGTGTGTGTGTGTGTGTGTGTGTGTGTGTGTGTGTGTGTGTGTGTATGTGTGTGTGTGTGTGTGTGTGTGTGTGCACGGGTATGCAGATGTATCAAATCAATTTATTAAAAACATTCCCACCAGAATTCTCAGACACTGCCACATTCACAGTATGGTCTTCGACTGAGAAAACCTTGCAGCAAACTGTGGTACCTGGACATACAATCTGGAAAAAAAAAATGCACGATTTGCTTCAAGACAAAATGAGTAAACTATCACAAATGAGGTAAACCAGACAGCAAAGTGGTCCCAAGCCTTTGAAGAAATGTAAACCGCCCCCACCCCCACCCCCAAACCAAGGATGAAATGTCAAAGGTCATGAAATCACTAAAGAATGGAAAAAGCAGCAAGCCCTGAAGGACTGTCCCACCAGAAGCACTAAAGGTTGAAATCCCAACATCAACGGAGATGCTTCACTACTGTTACAACACATGGACACAAGAGCAAGTACGTGAAGAGCGCAAACAGATCGGTAGCTTGTGAAACTACCGTCCTCCAACAACTGGGCCACTGTCATGCTCCCCATGGTCATCATCATCATCATCAGGTGCCCTGCCGCATGGCGTTGGCGACCATGGACTTCCAACCATCTCTATCTCTCGTTGCCCCACCCTCTTCATCCCCAGCCACTCTGCCAGTCCGTCCAGCATTCTCTCCCTGGGTCTACCTGGTGCTCTCTTTCCCTCCAGCTTTCCCGTTGTGACCAGGTGCTCCAAATCCCCCTTCCTCATAAAATGGCCTATAAATGTTGCTTGTCTTTTCCTAATCTTCCTTATGAGTGATCTGTTTGTGTCTGCCTCCATCAAGACTGTCTCGTTTGTTTTCTTTGCTGTCCATGGAACTCTCAACATTCCCCATGGTGTCCCCGTGAAAAAGTCAGGTGAATCATCTCAGCAAGGGTTCCTGTACGGTCCCTGTGCCCTGTGTGGTAACGTGAGCAATACGCCACATCAGGGCCGCCATAATGAACACAAAACACAAGAAAGAAAGAAACTCACATATCCACAGGACAAAAAAAGTAGATCAAACAACTTCACCAGAAATATTAATGACTTTATCTGATCTGTTGTTTTTGTATTGAATCTAGTGAAGTTAGTTCTTTGATCTCTTTTGTGTAGGCGTACAACTGACAAAAGCCTTTCGGCTGAAAATTTGCATCAGTCTTGTTTTGCTATTTAAATATACATTGGCATTCTATGTTCATGTGTTTGTGGGTTGGTTGGTTGGTTGGTTGGTTGGTTGATTGGTTGGTTGGTTGGTTGTTTTTTGCTGAATGCTGGCAGTCATTTACATTCAGATTGCGCAGTACCAGAGGTGTTTGTATGTATCTATCTATGAGATACAGGCAGACAGCATTCTAGTGATCAAGGAGTTACCGATCTTTCTCCTCACGTCTTTGGTCTAGCATTAAAGATGTTTTAAATAGAATGTTTTTATATAATGTCTTTGGTCTAGCATCAAGGATGTTTTAAATAGAATGTTTTTATATAATGTCTTTGGTCTAGCATCAAGGATGTTTTAAATAGAATGTTTTTATATAATGTCTTTGGTCTAGCATCAAGGATGTTTTAAATAGAATGTTTTTATATAATGTCTTTGGTCTAGCATCCTTGTCTGACTCCACGCTCAAAGTAGTCAACTGTCAGGGAAGGGTTTTCTTGTTTGTGAATAGATAAGATATCAGCTGATATAAATTTGATAAATTTGAGAGCCTTGTTTGTGAATAGTTAAGACAGTTAATATAAATTTGAGCCTTGTTTGTGAATAATTAAGACATCAGTTAACATAAATTTGAGCCTTGTTTGTGAATAGTTAAGACAGTTAATATAAAAAAGAGCCTTGTTTGTGAATAGTTAAGACATCAGTTAACATAAATTTGAGCCTTGTTTGTGAATAGTTAAGACATCAGTTCACATAAAATTGAGCCTTGTTTGTGAATAGTGAAGACATCAGTTAACATATATTTGAGCCTTGTTTGTGAATAGTTAAGACAGTTAACATAAATTTGAGCCTTGTTTGTGAATAGTTAAGACAGTTAATATAAATTTGAGCCTTGTTTGTGAATAGTTAAGACAGTTAACATAAATTTGAGCCTTGTTTGTGAATAGTTAAGACATCAGTTAACATATATTTGAGCCTTGTTTGTGAATAGTTAAGACAGTTAACATAAATTTGAGCCCTGTTTGTGAATAGTTAAGACATCAGTTAACATAAAATTGAGCCTTGTTTGTGAATAGTTAAGACAGTTAACATAAATGTGAGCCTTGTTTGTGAATAGTTAAGACATCAGTTAACATAAATTTGAGCCTTGTTTGTGAATAGTTAAGACATCAGTTAACATAAAATTGAGCCTTGTTTGTGAATAGTTAAGACATCAGTTCACATAAAATTGAGCCTTGTTTGTGAATAGTTAAGACATCAGTTAACATAAAATTGAGCCTTGTTTGTGAATAGTTAAGACATCAGTTAACATAAATTTGAGCCTTGTTTGTGAATAGTTAAGACATCAGTTCACATAAAATTGAGCCTTGTTTGTGAATAGTTAAGACATCACTTAACATAAATTTGAGCCTTGTTTGTGAATAGTTAAGACATCAGTTAACATAAATTTGAGCCTTGTTTGTGAATAGTTAAGACAGTTAATATAAATTTGAGCCTTGTTTGTGAATAGTTAAGACAGTTAACATAAATTTGAGCCTTGTTTGTGAATAGTTAAGACAGTTAATATAAAATTGAGCCTTGTTTGTGAATAGTTAAGACATCAGTTAACATAAATGTGAGCCTTGTTTGTGAATAGTTAAGACAGTTAATATAAATTTGAGCCTTTTGTGTGAATAGTTAAGACATCAGTTAACATATATTTGAGCCTTGTTTGTGAATAGTTAAAACATCAGTTCACATAAAATTGAGCCTCGTTTGTGAATAGTTAAGACATCAGTTAACATAAATGTGAGCCTTGTTTGTGAATAGTTAAGACAGTTAATATAAATTTGAGCCTTGTTTGTGAATAGTTAAGACATCAGTTAACATATATTTGAGCCTTGTTTGTGAATAGTTAAGACAGTTAACATAAATTTGAGCCTTGTTTGTGAATAGTTAAGACATCAGTTAACATAAATTTGAGCCTTGTTTGTGAATAGTTAAGACATCAGTTAACATATATTTGAGCCTTGTTTGTGAATAGTTAAGACATCAGTTAACATAAAATTGAGCCTTGTTTGTGAATAGTTAAGACATCAGTTAACATAAAATTGAGCCTTGTTTGTGAATAGTTAAGACATCAGTTAACATAAAATTGAGCCTTGTTTGTGAATAGTTAAGACAGTTAATATAAATCTGAGCTTTGTTTGTGAATAGTTAAGACATCAGTTAACATAAATGTGAGCCTTGTTTGTGAATAGTTAAGACAGTTAATATAAATTTGAGCCTTTTGTGTGAATAGTTAAGACATCAGTTAACATAAAATTGAGCCTTGTTTGTGAATAGTTAAGACAGTTAATATAAATCTGAGCTTTCTTTGTGAATAGTTAAGACATCAGTTAACATAAATTTGAGCCTTGTTTGTGAATAGTTAAGACAGTTAATATAAATTTGAGCCTTGTTTGTGAATAATTAAGACATCAATTAACATAAATTTGAGCCTTGTTTGTGAATAGTTAAGACAGTTAATATAAATTTGAGCCTTGTTTGCGAATAATTAAGACATCAGTTAACATAAATTTGAGCCTTGTTTGTGCATAATTAAGACATCAGTTAACATAAATTTGAGCCTTGTTTGTGAATAGTTAAGACATCAGTTAACATATATTTGAGCCTTGTTTGTGCGTTGAGCCATGTCAGGGCTATAACTGCTTCAAAACATACACAACTTCAACAGGAAAAAAAAGAAAGAAGAAAATTAAGTACACATACCAATGCATTCGCGCACATAATCCAAGGACATGCCCTGGCGATGATCACTCTATTCAATTTACCGCACAGGGGATTTAAAATGCACACCTGAATACACATTTAAGCATACCTAAGGACACCAAAACAAATATAAAAACGGGCATAAAGTACCTAGAGCCAAAAATGCACTAAATACACGTACCCAATTATCAATCCTAAGAGAAAGTACGTAATACTTTATCGAACACATACAGGTAAATAGATCAGGCAGAAAATGATAGGAAGAAATGACAGAAAGCAAAGGAAGAAGGCAGAAACAAAGGGAGTGACAGAAAAGAGGAAAATTTCTAGCACAGAATTTCCAGAAGGTGGGGATACTATTTATACTGAAAGAGCCCCTGGCATCCCCATGGGGGGTGGGGTACAGGGGGGGGGGGGGGACATGTAAAATCCAGCACTTGATGTATGGTCACTGTATTCAGTTAACAGAATTTCAGAAGCGTTTGATCTTTACCGGCAACAGCGAGAAGAACAGAGTGAAGTTGAGAACGTAAAACGTGTTTGTGTTGTGATTGCCAAGTTCAGCAGTACAGAGCGCAGACAAGAGACAGACGCTATGAAACAGTTGGACTGCATGGGTAGGTGGAGGCAAAAGTTAACCCTTTGACTTCCGCATCCTATCCACCAACTGCAAAAACTTGACCCTTTGATTCCCTCACCCTTTCCACCAGCTTCCTACAGGAAGCTGGTGGAAAGGGTGTGGAAAGGTGGGAATCAAAGGTCAAGTTTTTGCTTTACTAGCTTGGTTGGCAATACAGGATGTTGATGGACAGGGTGCGGGAGTCAAAGGGTTAAACCTTGATCCGATTTGGGTTCATGCAGGCCCCCTACCAATGTCAGTTTCAGATGGAAAGACCTAACCTAGTCCTTCACAGAACGCATTAACGGCAACGAACTTGTGTAACCTGTTCTGTATGTGACGAGGTCAAAATGAATGAGTAACTAACTGACTGTGCTAATGGAGTCATGGACCAGTTTCACAGGTTCCGCTCTCTCCCATCCCCCTTCCCGTTTCCCATTCCATGACCTTGCCAGGGCAAAGGGTTTGGGTTCAAGGGCTGTCAGACAGATTACTGGAGGATTTCAGTAAAGCGCATATGACTTTAGACTTAAATAAATTTCAAAGTGAACTACAGGTGTGAAATGTCCACAGAAGACTTTAAAAATGTTTGCTTAGCAGGCCCATGTAAAAATTTAAATTACTCCCCCACCCCAACAAACAACTTAATATGTCAATGGGTGCGTTGAAGATTCAAGCTTATTTGTCCTGTCCAAAACAGCAAGGACACTTGGTGTGCAGGCATGTCGATGCCATATCATGTTACACACACACACACACACACACACAACACACACACACACACACACACACACACACACACAAAATCACAATGTATACTGCATGCACATGTATGTATGTGTGTGTCATACATGTCGAGTTCTAGGGTTTACCATAATTCCTGTTTTATACTGAAAGAGCCCCTGGCATCCCCATGGGGGGTGGAGGGGGGACATGTAAAATCCACAACTTGATTATGGTCACTGTATTCAGTTAACGGAATTTCAGAAGCGTTTGATCTTTACCGGCAACAGCGAGAAGAACAGAGTGAAGTTGAGAACGTAAAACGTGTTTGTGTTGTGATTGCCAAGTTCAGCAGTACAGAGCGCAGACAGAGACAGACGCTATTCAAGTACTTTGGCGTGCAAACAAAACACTACTCGAAATCAGAATACAGTATCAAAAGTATATTAACAATGTTTCCACAAAGCAGCAGCAAGCTCATGTTGTGAATTTGCATATGGTATAATATTTCAATGTTGTCTGAATCTCACGCTGTCAAAATGGAGAGACCTTTAATCTTTAATGAATATATAAAGAATATGAGTTAACTGTTTAAAACAAAACAAAAAACCCCAGAAAAACAAACACCCTCCATAAACCTGTTTTTCTGTTTACAATGATTTCGGCCTGATACTACATTAAGACAGGTATTTTACCATGATTGGAGTCACAATGATTTGCATGTATGGTGTGTGGGGACAACACAAAATGTCCACATCAACGTAATAAAACCACTTACTGTTTGAAACCCTCCCCCTCTCCCAACCCACACAGCAGCATAAACACGCTTGGCCGATTCTGCTGGGTGTTTCTGATGAGACGACCGTTCCTAGATATTTATACTATGAACCTGTCTCCATATTGTGTCATTTGCTCTTATTCTGCCTGAGGGGATTTCTTGTTTTTGTTTTACTGATCACCATGACTTCAGTCTTTTTGCTATTTAGCTCCAGCCCTTTATTTTTGCTTTCTATTATATTCACAAGATTTTGTAGGTCTTTTTTTCAGTTTCTGCAATCAGAATGGTATCATCTGTGTAACAAAGAATGTTTATCATTTTTCATCCAACCTTTATCCCAGAGCATTCTTCTAGGTTTCTCACGATGGTTTCGCCGTAAAGTGAAAACAAAACTGGTGACATAACACATCCCTGCCTAACCCACCTTTTGTTATTTTGGAAAGAGCTCATATCGTTTTTTTCCATTCTCAATGTTGCTGTTTGTTCCCAATACATATTTCTGATTATTCTATGACCTTTTCCATCAATATTGAGCCGTTCTAGTTGGTTGTTCATTCTTCATGTCTTACCTGATCAAAAGCCTTGGTATAATCAACAAAGCATAAATGTAAATCCTTATTAAACTTGACTGACCTTTCTATGATAGTTCTTAGAATGAATACAGCACAGTTCCTGTCCCTTCGACAAATCCACTTTGTTCTTCTGCTATTTCTCTTTTGATTCTGTTCCCTGTCCTCATCATGATTATTCTTGATAAGATTCTTGTTACAGAACTCACGAAGCGGATTGTATAATGGAGTTTATATTCTATAGCCCCTGCTTTCTTTGGAAGTGCAATGAAAATTGATTTTGATAAATGTTTAGGGATTTTTCCGGTGTCATGAATTTAATTTAGCAGGACAGTTATTTTTTCAATACCAAATTCATCCAGGGCTTCACTCATTTCTGTAGTTATAGTGTCTGGTCCTCAGGCTTTTCTTGGTTTCATCTTTTTCAACGCTGCTCTAACTTCTAAAGAAAGAAGGTCATCTTTCATTATGGGTAGTCCTTCAATGTTCTTTCTTATAATGTGTTCTTCATTTCTGTCATCGTCAAAAAGGGCTTTTATTTTGTCATTTTCCATAACAATCATACCATCTTTAGATTTTAAGCAACCAGTTGATGTGCATGTTTTTCAATTCTTCTGTACATAAACTGAGAATCTGTTTTGTGTCCGTCTTCTATTTCTTCACATTTTGTTTCCAGCCAAGCTTCCTTAGCTTCACTGCACTTCTTCCTGATTTTAAAACACACTATCACTCTCAGACACAGTCATGTAATCACAGCCATTCAGCACACAAGCATACAGAAAATGCCAAACCATTGTAAGATTCAAGAGAACAAAATAAGGGAACTAGCTCCCCACCCATTCCCCAAGAAGGTGATAACCACAGACAAGGCTAGGTATGATTTTCTACAAGTTACACCTGAACACTGTGGACCTGGTCAAGTTACACCTGAACACTATGGACCTGGTCACGTTACACCTGAACACTGAAGACCTGGTCAAGTTACACCTGAACACTGTGGGCCTGGCCAAGTTACACCTGAACACTGTGGACCTGGTCAAGTTACACCTGAACACTGTGGACCTGGTCAAGTTACACCTGAACACTGTGGACCTGATCAAGTTACACCTGAACACTGTGGACCTGGTCACGTTACACCTGAACACTGTGGGCCTGGTCAAGTTACACCTGAACACTGTGGACCTGGTCAAGTTACACCTGAACACTGTGGACCTGGTCAATTTACACCTGAACGCTGCAGACCTTACACCTGAACACTGTGGACCCGGTCAAGTTACACCTGAACACTGTGGACCTGGTCACGTTACACCTGAACACTGTGGGCCTGGTCAAGTTACACCTGAACACTGTGGACCTGGTCAATTTACACCTGAACACTGTGGACCTGGTCAATTTACACCTGAACACTGCAGACCTTACACCTGAACACTGTGGACCTGGTCAAGTTACACCTGAACACTGTGGACCTGGTCAAGTTACACCTGAACACTGTGGACCTGGTCAAGTTACACCTGAACACTATGGACCTGGTCACGTTACACCTGAACACTGGACCTGGTCAAGTTACACGTGAACACTGTGGACCTGGTCAAGTTACACCTGAACACTATGGACCTGGTCAAGTTACACCTGAACACTGGACCTGGTCAAGTTACACCTGAACACTGTGGACCTGGTCAAGTTACACCTGAACACTGTGGACCTGGTCAAGTTACACCTGAACACTGTGGACCTGGAATCCTAGTAATGATATAAGGCACACTGTATACAGAGTATGGAATCCTAGTAATGCTATAAGGTACACTCTGTATAAAGAGTATGGAATCCTAGTAATGATATAAGGCAAAGTCTGTATAAATAATATGGAATCCTAGTAATGACATAAGATACACTCTGTATAAAGAATATGGAATCCTAGTAATGACATAAGATACACTATGTATAAAGAGTATGGAATCCTAGTAATGATATAAGGCAAAGTCTGTATAAATAATATGGAATCCTAGTAATGACATAAGATACACTATGTATAAAGAGTATGGAATCCTAGTAATGATATAAGGTACACTCTATATACAGAATATGGAATCCTAGTAATGATATAAGGCAAAGTCTGCATAAAGAATATGGAATCCTAGTAATCATATAAGGCAAAGTCTGCATAAAGAATATGGAATCCTAGTAATGATATAAGGCACAGTCTGTATAAAGAGTATGGAATCCTAGTAATGATATAAGGCACAGTCTGTATAAAGAATATGGAATCCTAGTAATGATATAAGGCAAAGTCTGCATAAAGAATATGGAATCCTAGTAATGATATAAGGCAAAGTCTGTATACAGAGTATGGAATCCTAGTAATGATATAAGGCACAGTCTGTATAAAGAATATGGAATCCTAGTAATGATATAAGGTACACTCTATATACAGAATATGGAATCCTAGTAATGATATAAGGCAAAGTCTGTATAAAGAATATGGAATCCTAGTAATGATGTAAGGCACAGTCTGCACACAGAGTATGGAATCCTAGTAATGATGTAAGGCACAGTCTGCACACAGAGTATGGAATCCTAGTAATGACATAAGATGCACCCTGTATAAAGAATATGGAATCTAGAAATGATATAAGCCTACTTTGTGGACTTAGTCAACATTTTTCCTCAAATTCAGGTCCAGTAAAAAAACCACAAGGCACAATTTCATGTTCAAAAAATATTTCAGTCTTCATGACTTAGAGTGTTGAATGATTGTGTGTGTATGTGCGTTGGGATGTGTGTGTGTACACTAATGTTAGTCAGTTAAGACTGTGTGTGTAATAGTACATGGATTGTTAGTGTACTTATGTGCATGTGTTGTGTGTGTGTCTGTTGTGTGTGTGTGAATGTGTGTGTGTGTATGTGTGTGTGTGTACGTGTGTGTGTGTGTGTAGTGTGGTGTGTGTGTGGTGTGTGTGTGTATGTGTGTGTGTGTGTGTGTGTGTGTGATGTGTTGTGTGTGTGTGTGTGTGTGTGGTTGGTGTGTGTGTGTATGTGTGTGTGTGTGTTGTGGTTGTGTGTGTGGTGGTATGTGTGTGTGTGTGTGTATGTGGTGTGTGCGTGTGTGTGGTGTGTGTGTGTGTGTATGTGGTGTGTGGTGTGTGTGTGTGTATGTGTGTGTGTGTTGTGAATGTGTGTATGTGTGTGCATGTGTGTGTGTGTGTGTGTGTGTGTGTGCATGTGTGTGTGTGTGATGTGTGTGTGTGTGTGTGTGTGTGTGTGTGTGTGTGTGTGTGTGTGTGTGTGTGTGTGTGTGTGTGTGTGTGTGTGTGTGTGTGTGTGTGTGTGTGGCTGAGTGCATATCTTGTATGCGAGTGTAGCTGTAGGCAGAAAAAAAAGGTGAATCCTCCACTACTACATACACGCTTGTGAACATTTCTAGCCAAAAATAAAATGTTATATAAGCAGTAAGTCAAAATGTCAGCCAAAATAGTTTTTATTCCCATCTCATAATAGGAACATGCAAAACATTAACAAATCTTGAATATTATTAGAATCAGGGTTAATGAATGATAACATAGCCTACAGCGTATATATATATATATACAGTAAAACTGCAGTCATACAGACAAAAAAACAACAAAACACAAACAAAGAGGCCAAAGAAGACGGTCTCCAGAGAGCGTCCCTTGTCTTTGAGCGTACGTTTCATACATCTCAATGTTCACAGTGTTGCAGTTAAACCAGACATAATCTTTTTGACTGGCTCACTGTGATCATGACAGTGTAATTCTCCATGGGCAGAGAAAACGATTCAGCTACAGAAATGGTGCCACAACAGCAGTTCAGGGTAAATAGTCAAACAAACAAAGAAGAAATCCAAAAACAAGTGTGACTGCCCGCGTTCAAGCAAACAGGAACCAGAAAAACACGAAAATAGAATCAGAACGCGTATTTAACACAACAAGACAAGACAGGTGCAAACCCTCAGCCAACTGGCCTTTGTCAAGCATAAGACTAAATAAACACCAGACACAAAGATTATGCGAAAAAGACTGAAACTTCCCTGTCGCCCTGTCCAGCTAGCTGGATGGGACGACAGGGAAGTTTCAGTCTTTTTCACATAATTTTTGTGTCTGGTGTTTGTTTGTTTGTAGTCTTATGCTTGACAAAGGCCAGTTGGCCAGGGTTTGCACCTGTCTTGTCTTGATGTGTTAAATACGCATTCTGAAACAAACAAGAGTCACAAAATAAGCTCAAGATTTTCAGCTTTTTTTCATTTCAGGATCGTCAAATCATGGACTGATAGAGGTCATGTGAATTTTTCAGCCTTTGACAATACAGTTAGACCCAAATGATGGGTGTGATATTAAGTGGTTTGGACGTTGTACTTCCAAATCCTATTATCTGATTTCAACCAATCATCAGGTCTGCTTTCAACTCTGCATGGTAGTGCTTGCAAGAGTAGACCTATGATCTTGATCTTTCTTTGCTACTCTTCCCAGGTCAACATGTGTGCAGACCTGCTAGCACTGAACCCCCTTCAAGTGTACATGCATGCATAAATCAAATATGCACATTCATTTTCCTGTTGGCCATGTCAGTCTTTGATGGGGTATGTGAACACCATAATAATCACCAATACACACCTACAAACATGGAGGGGAGGGGGTAGGGGTGGGGGAGCATGGAAAAGTCCACTTTGTATGACAGCACATAGGAGATGCAGCTCATGAATGCAAAAGAAGAAGAAAGACCCCATAAATAAAGAATCTTCCAATCAAACTTTTCATAGTTACCCACTGAAATGGTATGAATGACTGATGCATGTGTTGTGAAAAAATAATCACAAGCAGCTGACACAATTTTTTTTTTTTACTACATCTACATTTTGACAGAAATCCTGCCATGTCTTGTATTACTGATCCTTTTTTATTTTCTTGTCAATAAAGAATACTAAACATGTGACTGTCAGGATGACTTTACCATCCTGATTCTTTCATTAATTTTCACTGACATTTTCTAATCAATTGTATGCAAATTCTTTCTTATACTAACACATTCAAAACTAAATAAATTCGTAAGAATTAAATGGGTAGGGATACTGAAATATATTCATGCAAAACATTCATTTGTATCATGCCATGAGTTATGGTGTTTCCTTTTGTACAGCTTTAAAAAAAAAAGAAAAATACAATCATACATGTTATTCACAATGAAGTAAATTCAACGAATCCCAATTCAAAGCATATCATATCAAGTGTAAATCCAAAACATAAAAAGACAAATAAAAAAGTACTTTGTCAGCACTACCAAAATTGTGAGTACATGTTGATATTTAACTGTATTTGCAAATAAAACCACATTAGTGGGGAAGAAGGAGGACAAGATAACAGAAAATAACAAACAAAACAGAAAATAACAAACAAAACAGAAAATAACACACAAAACCTCCTTATCTTCAATAACAACCGTATAATTAGAATAAAACCACGTACATCAGTATGTAAACAATAAGATGACCCCAAACAACTCTTAATGCAAACTAAAAATCAAAGGACATGATTCTTTATTTCTGTCTCATATCTCTTTTGTCTCTTTCTTCACTTCCTTTATCTTGTTTAATTCAATCGTTGTGATTCTCCTTGCAGCCCAGTCCATACTTAGCATTTGAGAACACTGACACAAAGGCATGGCCGTTCAGCAGGTAAGACATGTCAGATTCCCAATCAGAAGGTCAGGGTCCCACCCTGTCTGGCGCCGGCTGTCTAGTGGGAAGGTCCCACGATTTTGCCTATGGGTCCAATCCCGCCTGGTGCCTGCTGTCTACTGGGAAAAGGTGGAGATTTTGCCTGTCAGGGTCCCACCCTGCCTGGTGCCGGCTGTCTACTGGGAAAAGGTGGAGATTTTGCCTAATTCCCAGATCAACATGTACGCAGACCCGGCAACGCCTCTGTTGTTATTGTTGTTTAAAGCCCAGCCGGCTGCGTAGAGCCATATCAGTTCAAAACATACACAATACTTGAACAGGAAAAAAAGGAAAAGAAAATTCAGTACAAATATGAATGCATTCGCGCACATAATCTAAAGAGATTCTCCTGGTATTGACAATTTCGCCCAATTTGTTGCACATGGGATTTAAAAAAACATACCTGAGTACAAATTTAAACATGACTAAAGACATCAAAACCTATATTAAAACGGCCCAAATTACCTAAAATTGCTTCTGCATATCTCATATCCCTAGAGCCAAAAAATGCACTTAACACATGTACCCAATAATCAACTCCTATAGAAAGTACGGAAGACTTTATCAAACACATACAGGTGAATGGACCAGCAAGGCAGAAAATGATAGAAAGAAATAACAGAAAGCAAAGGAGGAAGAAAGAAGAACAAAGAGAGTGACAGAAAACAGAAAATTTCTATCACAGAATTTCAAGAAGGTGGGGATACTGTTCATATCGAAAGAGCCCCTGGCATCCCCACATGGGGATGGTAGTTCCTAAACCCCCTTCAAGTGAATATTATTGTTATTGTTGTTTAAAGCCCAGCCGACTGTGCAGAGCCATATCAGGGCTATAACCGCTTCAAAACACACAAAACTTCAACAGGGGAAAAAAAGAAAAGAAAATTAAGTACACATATCAGTGCATTCGCGCACATAATCTAAGGACATGCCCCTGGCGCAGGACCATTCCGTCCAATTTATCGCACAGGGGAGATTTAAAAAACACACCTGAATACAAATATAAGCATACATAAGAACACCAAAACATGTATAAAAACAGGCATAAATTACCTAAAATTGCTTCCGCATATCTCACCTCCTTAGAGCCAAAAATACACTTAATACATGTACCCAATTATCAATCCAAAGAAAAAGTACATAAGATTTCATCGAACACATACAGATGAATGGACCATTAAGGCAGAAATGACAAAGCAAAGCCACAAGACAGAAACAAAGAGAGTGACAGAAAAGAAGAAATTTCTCGCACAGAATTTCCAGAAGGTGGGGATACTATTTATACTGAAAGAGCCCCCGGCATCCCAATGGGGGAGTTCAAGTGAATATGCAAGCAGAACATTAAACACCCATGTTAAAGATCCTTTAGTCAGCCAGTGGTGTACAACAACATATCGCCCTGCAGGCATGCCCACCACAGTATGCAGACTGCACAGAAACATAGTGCCTACACACTGTATGCAAAACAATGTGCATAACTGCATCTGAAAAGAAACACACACACAAGAGAGAGAAAGAGAGCGAGCGAGAGAGAGAGATCAAGAGAGAGAGAGAGAGAGAGATAAACAAAAGAGAGAGAGAGAGAGAAAGAAAGAAAGAAAGAGAGAGAGAGGCGCACATTCCTTTGTGTCCGTATCACACAGTATTAAACATGAAACAGAAAAAAAAAAAAAGAAAATAAAGCGGCCATATCCATTCTATAAAAGTTGGAATTCCATTTTTTTCCCCTGTCCTGATAAGAATTGTAAAAGTAAGAAAATATAAGTCTAGAAAATGTTAACAATGTATTGATAAGAAAAAAAAAGTCTAGAAAATGTTAACAAAGTATTGAGCCAATATGACTGTAACCGTAAAATTTTGAACATCAAGAAAATGTACAATTTCAAACATCAAGAAAATGTTGTTTACACACACACACACACACACACACACACACACACACACACACACACACACACACACATTATCCCACTGCATAAACATTTGTATGCTGCTAACATGTGCACACAGAAACATGCACACACACACACACACACACACACACACAAAAAATAAAAATAAAAAATGCACACAGAGAACTGATCAATATGAATCATTCAAATACCCACAGGTTTAGTCAAAAATGAATGGAATAAAATCATAACCAATCATACCATGCGACATAAAATTCATAACTGAAACTAGCTGCTGAGAATAAAATATCAACATAAGACAAACAACAACAACAGATTTTTGTTACAAAGATACAAAAAACAAACAAACAAACAAAACCCCAAATCAGCACAAATTTTCAGCATGAACAAGTATATGCATGTAAAGATATCTTATTCAATGACACAAAAATCTACTTGATATGCATCGTAAATGAAAATCAAGGTAAACATACCTGTACTGGGACTGGCAAACATGTGTTGGGTGCATACACACAAAAATCAGGCCATGGAACTGTTATCTCCTTACTTGTACTTCCTGGTCACGAAAGGCATTTAGAGATCAGGTTTAAATAAAATAAAAAAAAAAACGGAGCAAATTCAAAGAAGCTGAATGCAAACAGGAAGTACTCGGCGTGAATAACACTCAATACGACTGTTGAGAGGAAACAGTCAACTCTTTGTGAATGACACTCAATACGATTGTTGAGAGGAATGATAGTCAAATCTTTGTGAATAACACTCAATACGACTGCTGAGAGGAAATAGTCAACTCTTTGTGAATAACACTCAATACGACTGCTGAGAGGAAACAGTCAACTCTTTGTGAATGACACTCAATACGATTGTTGAGAGGAATGATAGTCAAATCTTTGTGAATAACACTCAATACGACTGCTGAGAGGAAATAGTCAACTCTTTGTGAATAACACTCAATACGACTGCTGAGAGGAAATAGTCAACTCTTTGTGAATAACACTCAATACAACTGTTGAGAGGAAATAGTCAACTCTTTGTGAATAACACTCAATACAACTGTTGAGAGGAATGATAGTCAACTCTTTGTGAATAACACTCAATACGACTGTTGAGAGGAATGATAGTCAACTCGTTGTGAATAACACTCAATACAACTGTTGAGAGGAATGATAGTCAACTCTTTGCGAATAACACTCAATATGACTGTTGAGAGGAATGATAGTCAACTCTTTGTGAATAACACTCAATACGACTGTTGAGAGGAATGATAGTCAACTCTTTGCGAATAACACTCAGTACGACTGTTGAGAGGAATGATAGTGAACTCTTTGCGAATGACATTCAATACGACTGTTGAGAGGAATGATAGTCAACTCTTTGTGAATAACATTCAATACGACTGTTGAGAGGAATGATAGTCACCTCTCTGCGAATGACACTCAATACAACTGTTGAGAGGAATGATAGTCAACTCTTTGTGAATAACACTCAATACAACTGTTGAGAGGAATGATAGTCAACTCTTTGTGAATGACACTCAATACAACTGTTGAGAGGAATGATAGTCAACTCTTTGTGAATAACACTCAATACGACTGCTGAGAGGAAATAGTCAACTCTTTGTGAATAACACTCAATACGACTGCTGAGAGGAAATAGTCAACTCTTTGTGAATAACACTCAATACAACTGTTGAGAGGAATGATAGTCAACTCTTTGTGAATAACACTCAATACGACTGTTGAGAGGAATGACAGTCAACTCTTTGTGAATGACACTCAATACGATTGTTGAGAGGAATGATAGTCAAATCTTTGTGAATAACACTCAATACGACTGCTGAGAGGAAATAGTCAACTCTTTGTGAATAACACTCAATATGACTGCTGAGAGGAAACAGTCAACTCTTTGTGAATGACACTCAATACGATTGTTGAGAGGAATGATAGTCAAATCTTTGTGAATAACACTCAATACGACTGCTGAGAGGAAATAGTCAACTCTTTGTGAATAACACTCAATACGACTGCTGAGAGGAAATAGTCAACTCTTTGTGAATAACACTCAATACAACTGTTGAGAGGAAATAGTCAACTCTTTGTGAATAACACTCAATACAACTGTTGAGAGGAATGATAGTCAACTCTTTGTGAATAACACTCAATACGACTGTTGAGAGGAATGATAGTCAACTCTTTGTGAATAACACTCAATACGACTGTTGAGAGGAATGATAGTCAACTCTTTGTGAATAACACTCAATACGACTGTTGAGAGGAATGATAGTCAACTCTTTGTGAATAACACTCAATACGACTGTTGAGAGGAATGATAGTCAACTCTTTGTGAATAACACTCAATACGACTGTTGAGAGGAATGATAGTCAACTCTTTGTGAATAACACTCAATACGACTGTTGAGAGGAATGATAGTTAACTCTTTGTGAATAACACTCAATACGACTGTTGAGAGGAATGATAGTCAACTCTTTGCGAATAACACTCAGTACGACTGTTGAGAGGAATGATAGTCAACTCTTTGCGAATGACATTCAATACGACTGTTGAGAGGAATGATAGTCAACTCTTTGTGAATAACACTCAATACAACTGTTGAGAGGAATGATAGTCAACTCTTTGTGAATAACACTCAATACAACTGTTGAGAGGAATGATAGTCAACTCTTTGCGAATAACACTCAGTACGACTGTTGAGAGGAATGATAGTCAACTCTTTGCGAATGACATTCAATACGACTGTTGAGAGGAATGATAGTGAACACTTTGCGAATAACACTCAATACGACTGTTGAGAGGAATGATAGTCAACTCTTTGTGAATAACACTCAATACGACTGTTGAGAGGAATGATAGTCAACTCTTTGTGAATAACACTCAATACGACTGTTGAGAGGAATGATAGTTAACTCGTTGTGAATAACACTCAATACAACTGTTGAGAGGAATGATAGTCAACTCTTTGCGAATAACACTCAATACGACTGTTGAGAGGAATGATAGTCAACTCTTTGTGAATAACACTCAATACGACTGTTGAGAGGAATGATAGTCAACTCTTTGTGAATAACACTCAATACGACTGTTGAGAGGAATGATAGTCAACTCTTTGCGAATAACACTCAGTACGACTGTTGAGAGGAATGATAGTCAACTCTTTGCGAATGACATTCAATACGACTGTTGAGAGGAATGATAGTCAACTCTTTGTGAATAACACTCAATACAACTGTTGAGAGGAATGATAGTCAACTCTTTGTGAATAACACTCAATACAACTGTTGAGAGGAATGATAGTCAACTCTTTGCGAATAACACTCAGTACGACTGTTGAGAGGAATGATAGTCAACTCTTTGCGAATGACATTCAATACGACTGTTGAGAGGAATGATAGTCAACTCTTTGTGAATAACACTCAATACAACTGTTGAGAGGAATGATAGTCAACTCTTTGTGAATAACACTCAATACAACTGTTGAGAGGAATGATAGTCAACTCTTTGCGAATAACACTCAGTACGACTGTTGAGAGGAATGATAGTCAACTCTTTGCGAATGACATTCAATACGACTGTTGAGAGGAATGATAGTCAACTCTTTGTGAATAACACTCAATACGACTGTTGAGAGGAATGATAGTCACCTCTCTGCGAATGACACTCAATACGACTGTTGAGAGGAATGATAGTCAACTCTTTGTGAATAACACTCAATATGACTGCTGAGAGGAATGATAGTCAACTCTTTGTGAATAACACTCAATATGACTGTTGAGAGGAATGATAGTCAACTCTTTGTGAATAACACTCAATATGACTGTTGAGAGGAATGACAGTCAACTCTTTGTGAATGACACTCAATATGACTGTTGAGAGGAATGAGTCAAATCTTTGTGAATAACACTCAATATGACTGTTGAGAGGAATGACAGTCAACTCTTTGCGAATGACACTCAATACGACTGTTGAGAGGAGTGATAGTGAACACTTTGTGAACAACACTCAATACGACTGTTGAGAGGAATGATAGTCAACTCTTTGTGAATGACACTTGAAACGACTGTTGAGAGGAAATAGTCACCTCTTTGTGAATAACACTCAATACGACTGTTGAGAGGAGCGACAGTCAACTCTTTGTGAACGACACTCAATACGACTGTTGAGAGGAAATAGTCAACTCTTTGTGAATAACACTCAATACGACTGTTGAAAGGAACGAGTCAACTCTGTGAATAACATTCAATACGACTGTTGAGAGGAATGACAGTCAACTCTTTGCGAATGACACTCAATAGGACTGTTGAGAGGAGCGACAGTCAACTCTTTGTGAAAGACACTCAATAGGACTGTTGAGAGGAGCGACAGTCAACTCTTTGTGAACGACACTCAATACGACTGTTGAGAGAAGCGACAGTCAACTCTTTGTGAACGACACTCAATACGACTGTTGAGAGGAGCGACAGTCAACTCTTTGTGAACACTCAATACGACTGTTGAGAGGAGTGACAGTCAAGTGGGAAAGACATCGCTGTTTAAATCGGAAGGTCTGGTTCAATCCTGAGTATCTCCTAACATCCCTTCGTGTGCCTACCCACACACAACATCACATGTGCCTATTAACCCTTTGACTCCTGCACCCTGTCCACCAGCATCCTGCATTGTCAACCATGCTAGCAAATCAAAAACAACACTTTGGTTCCCTCACCCTATCCACTAGCTTCCTGCAGGAAGCTGGTGGATAGTGTGAGGGAGTCAAAGGGTTATGTTTTTGCTTTTGGTGGACAGGGTGAGGGAGTCAAAGGGTTATGTTTTTGCAGTTGGTGGATAGGGTGTGGGAGTCAAAGGGTTATGTTTTTGCAGTTGGTGGATAGGGTGTGGGAGTCAAAGGGTTACGTTTTTGCAGTTGGTGGATAGGGTGTGGGAGTCAAAGGGTTAAGTTTTTGTAGTTGGTGGATAGAGTGTGGGATTCAAAGGGTTAAGTCTTTGCAATTGGTGGATAGGGTGTGGGAGTCAAAGGGTTAAGTTTTTGCAGTTGATGGATATGGTGTGGGAGTCATAGGGTTAAGTTTTTTTAGTTGGTGGATAGGGTGTGGGAGTCAAAGGGTTGTTTTTGCAATTGGTGGATAGGGTGTGGGAGTCAAAGGGTTAAGTCTTTGCAATTGATGGATAGGGTGTGGGAGTCAAAGGGTTAAGTTTTTGCAATTGGTGGATAGGGTGTGGGAGTCAAAGGGTTAAGTTTTTGCAATCGGTGGATAGGGTGTGGGAGTCAAAGGGTTACATTTTTGCAGTTGGTGGATAGGGTGTGGGAGTCAAAGGGTTAAGTTTTTGCAGTTGTGGATAGGGTGTGGGAGTCAAAGGGTTATGCTTTTGCAGTTTGTGGATAGGGTGTGGGAGTCAAAGGGTTACGTTTTTGCAGTTGGTGGATAGGGTGTGGGAGTCAAAGGGTTAAATTTTTGCAGTTGGTGGATATGGCGTGGGAGTCAAAGGGTCAAGTTTTTGCAGTTGGTGGATATGGCGTGGGAGTCAAAGAGTTATGTCTTTGCAGTTGGTGGATAGGGTGTGGCAGTCAAAGGGTTAAAGATCCTCTAAGCCTTGTTAGTGTCCAGTGACTTACGAAACCTGAAAACACCCAGCATGCACACCCACTGCAGACACAGTACGCAGAGTGTGCAGCAACAGACTGCCTGCACAGTGTGGGCAAGATAACATGCATACATGCATAAAAAAGGGAATGCTATATAGCAACAACAATCAACTATTGTTTGTAACATTTTATACATAAACACACACACATATTACGAAAAGGTGTTTGTCTATAACGACAATAATAATCGAATATATCTAATATCCCAAACCTAAATTCTGTCATGAAATGTTTAAAGTGTTTACAAATATTCACTAATGAATATTTAGAGATAACTTGAGACGGGAGAGAAAGTGAGAGAAAGAAAACACACACACACACACACACATACACACACACATAACACACAACACACATACACACACACAAACACACACACAACACACACACAGAGTTGTTTAGAAGAGTTTGGGCAATTTCTTATCTTGCATTCATTATGTTACATCTATCACTATTTACAAATCAAATTCTTTGAACAACATTCCGAATATTACAAGCTTTGTACATGCTCATTACAACTTGTTTAAATTAACAGATCTTTCATTTGCTGATGACACACATTAACAAATTAAGTTTAAACAAAGAAGGTTTTCTACAATACTCTGTTTGAATATGTTATTCCCCGATTTCTTTCTACATTAAACAATAACATACAAAATGGAACATTATCCTCTTTTGTCTTTTGACATAATGGACAAGGCATATTATGAAAAGATGTCTGTCTATAAATGACAATAATGAACAAATATATCTAATATCCTAAACCTACATTCTGTCACGAAATGTTTTAACCCTTTGACTCCCGCACCCTATCTACCAACTACAAAAACTTAACCCTTTGATTCCCTCACCCTATCCACCAGCTTCCTGCAGGAAGCTGGTGGATAGGGTGAGGGAATCAAAGGGTTAAGTTTTTGCTTTGCTAACATGGTTGGCAATGCAGGATGCTGGTGACCGGAGTGCGGGAGTGAAAGGGTTAAGTTTACAAATATTCACTTATAAATATACAAAGGCACAATGCAAATGATTATATAATCAGTACAAATTGAAAAGAGAGAGAGAAGAGAGAGAGAGAGGAGAGAGAGAGAGAGAGAGAGAGAGAGAGAGAAGAGAGAGAAGAGAGAGAGAGACAATGACGCTTTATTTTCCAACGGTAAAAGCTATTGGCTAGAAGCCATTTTTCAAACTTGCCGTTGCTATTCTATACACATGACATTTGTTTACAGTAACAAGTACAGCTTAAGGAAAATACATGTTGAATACTAAAATTAAGATAACATTGCAATGAAGTCGAGAAACGTACACAGTCAGCACTTAGAGATAGATAGATAGAGAGATAGATAGATAGATAGATAGATAGAGAGAGATAGATATATAGAGAGAGAGATAGAGAGAGAGAGAGAGAGAGAGAGAGAGAGAGAGAGAGAGAGAGAGAGAGAAGAGGTAGATAGTAATAGATAGATAGATAGACAGATGAGCAGGAAGATAAATTAATGAATAAGTAAATAAAGAAAGAAAGATAATGTTGATAGTGATAATAATAAAAATAAGACGAAGAAGAAGAGGAAGAAGAAGAAGGAAGAGGAGGAGGAGGAGGAGGAGGAGGAGAGGAAAACAAAGTAAACAGAATAGTAATAAGATAAAACAAAATAAAATGAAATAGAGGGAGAAGAAACATTACATGTGAAAAAAATTATAGAAGATAAATCAAGCGTCAAATAGACTAATGTTCTTACAATCAAATCAAAGAAGATGAAATCAACTTGCTATCACTATTTTTACTGCGGCTATTCTGATTACACACAAAAAATATTAACACTACTACAACAATTACCACTACTACCACTACTACTACTACTAAACCCAAAAGTAATAAATGGAGGTAAAAAAAGAGCAGTTGAGAAGGATTAAAAAAAAAAAAAAAAGGGGTGGGGGGTAGCAAACATTGGGTCGATTGAAGGCATAAACACATAAAATTCTGTAGGAGACAGAAAATCAACATATGATATGAAGTCAAATAGACAAATGTATAGATAAATAAATAAAGTAAATTTTACTTTCGACAATAGGAAATTACAGTAATGATAAAACGCATACGTATAATAGAAATATCATACATGTATAAACAAATCAATAATTCATACAATAAGACATAAATAAATCAAGAATAGTAACCATAATCAAGCGACGTTTTTCTTGACAGGAGAAGAAAGATACAAGCATAATATGGATAACAGTTGGAGAAAAGTGACAAATACAGACAGCAGATAAGAGCAAACCATACAAACAGACAAAATGGCTAACAGATAAGATGGGCAAGCAAGCAAAACAAAAAACAAACAAACAAAAATGAACAAAAGCAATGAGAAATAAAGAAGAAGCAAGAGAGAATCAAACACGTCATAGAGTCATCAACAAATCATCGCATATAATACAAAAAGAAATACTGTTAAAATATCAATAATGTTAAAAAAGAAGAAAAAAAAAACCCCACGAATTATCATTGTGCATACACACACACACACACACACACATTGACTACATTAGATGTCATAGGTTGAAAGGCAGCTGACGTTATTGTTGTTAACTGGGGTAATCTATGACACTGACGTCAGGTATTTAAGTAAAGTAACTTTGAAGGAAGAGAGTGATTGAGTGTTTGTGATATTTGGGGGGAGGGTGTTCCATAGTTGTGCACCAGAAAACGATAAACTACTTTTATATATGTCAATTCTTGGACGGATAATTTTGAATTGATTTTGTCTTGAGTTTGAGTAAGATCGCACATTCTGATTAAACAAATTGAGAAGATATTGCAGAACAATCCTTTTTGATACTTTAAACATTGTGATACCTTTATTGAACATTAAGTGTGACTTTAGAGGGAGGATTCCTAACTGTTTAAGTTTTTCATCTGTTGTTAAAGTGGGATCTGGCATGATAAGTTTTGCTGCCCTCCTATGTAAGGTGTTCAATTTTTTTAGATGAACTTCACATGAGCTATCCCACAATGTAGAGGCAAAATCTATGTGCGACTTAATATGAGCATTATAAAATAATTGGCATGTGTTTGTATCTGTTAGATATCTTAATTTGGACAGAATAAATAAGTTCTTGGAGATAATCCTGCACAAATAATCAATGTGGTTCTGCCAGGTAAGATTATGATCAATGAGAACTCCTAGTAGACGGTGTTCAGATATTTGTGCAATAGAATTACCTCTCAAAGACAGATTGAGTGACAGAGGGCCAAGCTGCCGTTTTTGGTGTGTGCATATAACCATACATTCAGTTTTTGTAGGGTTCAAAGCCATGGCGTTTTTAGTACACCAATCAGAGATTTCATTTAGGCTCTTTTGTAAACGTGTGTTTACAGTCACTGTACTTGTGTCTTGTGTATGGATTGTTCCGTCGTCAGCGAATATATCACAGTGAACTGTGGGATCAGATATATGAAGTGGTAAGTCATTTATGAATACAGAAAACAGAATGGGTCCTAAGATTGATCCTTGAGGAACGACACATCTCACATGACCCTCGGATGAATATGATCCATTAAGATGTACTTTTTGTTTGCGTTCATGAAAGTAGGAATTGAAAAATGAAACTGTTGAGTCGTTGGCAAGGTACATTCGTAATTTAGCTAGTAAGATATCATGATCAACGAGATCAAAAGCCTTTTTAAAGAGAGAGAGAGAGAGCAATGCAAATGGGGTAAGTAGAAGTAAAGCTACACAGAATATTTTTCCTCCGGACACACTGACTCAAAGCAACTTCATGAAGCCGTGGTCATTGTCGACGACGACAGACGAACACCAACTTCCCTTAATACATGATGATAGTAAGACACTATATAACACACAACAACAGGAAACTTTCCTTTCAAAAACAAAACAGAAAACCAGAAAACAAACCACCACCACAATCACACATGCATAAATAAACACACACACATACAGCACAAAACCCATAAATGAAAAAACAAGTAAGACGACTGTCCCTCTTACTATTCAAAAAAAGACAGAAATGAAAAATATAGTTGACAAAGATCGCCTCCCTCTTCAGTACTTAAAATGTCTTGTGCAAGATAACAAGTAAAAGGCACATCAGAAAACATGAACTGAAAATTGCATCAATCACAGATTCTGGTTTAAAATCAACTTATTCAGCGAAAATATATCAGGCACATCCTATTACAAATTTCAATGTACTCTTAATTGTATGATCGAATATTGATCATACACATTGTAAAATGTGACAGAATTCAATCTACATTCATAAAGCCCATGAAGTGACAGAATTGAATTTACATTCATAAAGCCCATGAAGTGACAGAATTGAATTTACATTCATAAAGCCCATGAAGTGACAGAAATCAATTTACATTCATAAAGCCCATGAAGAGACAGAATTGAATTTACATTCATAAAGCCCATGAAGTGACAGAATTGAATTTACATTCATAAAGCCCATGAAGTGACAGAAATCAATTTACATTCATAAAGCCCATGAAGTGACAGAAATCAATTTACATTCATAAAGCCCATGAAGTGACAGAATTGAATTTACATTCATAAAGCCCATGAAGTGACAGAATTGAATTTACATTCATAAAGCCCATGAAGTGACAGAAATCAATTTACATTCATAAAGCCCATGAAGTGACAGAAATCAATTTACATTCATAAAGCCCATGAAGTGACAGAATTCTATTTACATTCATAAAGCCCATGAAACAGTTAACAAAACAGGCAGATAAAACCTCTGTTTATCAACACAGTGATGTGGTCAGTGTAAAGGATTGCCACCAGAGAGTTGGGGATTCAAATTCCAATCAGTAAAAAAAAATATTATGGGATTGTTCAGCCCCAACTCCATGTGGCTCCTATCCACAGTTAACTCTTTGGAGACGAGCCCTAAAATGGCTGCTGAAACTCTCGAGACCCAGTTTTTGGTACTTTGTAAAAAATCATGGAGAATATCCAACGACAATAAACCTATCCTGTTACATATGTTTTAAAAGGTCATTATGTCTACTTTGTAACTGTGCAGACCACATGTTTATGCATGCTTTCATTTTTTTTCTGGTTTACCATTGAAAAAGGCATGCAAATAGCAAAAAAAGAAAAGTTCCGGATGTACACACACATGACTTATCAAACTGCTGCTTGTAATCCATTAAATATCCATGTCACAAAACTGCACTTAACATGTCACAGGATGTACATTCTTCACTGGAAGTCACTATGAGTTCTGCTTTTATGAATATTTTGTCCCAAAAATGATTAAATACAGGCGTAGAGTCTTTTGACTCTTCGAAATTCCTTTGTTCAGGTACCTCAAAATCAAGCCAAAAATAAGAGTTCCAACAGTCTCCTACGGTTGAAGA
>JAPXFY010000024.1:63576434-63596434 GCA_030674185.1 Monoplex corrugatus | reverse complement strand
TAGTTTCAAGCAAGATCTGTCGGACATATCTGCAGATTCACACAGGGTGACTCTTGGTGGGTCCCTGTTATTATTAACCCTTTCACACCCGCGCCCTATTCACCAACTGCAAAATCCTAACCCTTTGATTCCCTCACCCTATCCACCAGCTTCCTGCAGGAAGCTGGTGGATAGGGTGAGGGAATCAAAGGGTTAAGTTTTTGCTTTGCTAGCATGGTTGGGAATGCAAGATGCTGGTGGACAGGGTATGGGAGTCAAAGGGTTAAATATCCTGCTTTACTAATACTATTTTTCAAAATGATTCCCTATCAAAATGATCCTAAATGGAATACTTTAAATTCAATCTGTGTTTTTAAACCTCACTGTGACCATCATCAGTGAACAAAAGATGGGAAAAGAAAGAAAACTCGGAAAACAAACAAAATCAATCTCACTCTGGGTTGTACACAAAAGATAACAGCAAATATAACAGGTAACTTCATGAAACAATACTTAGATAACAGCAAATATAATAGGTCACTTCATGAAACAACACTCAAATAACAGCAAAAATAATAGGTAACTTCATGAAACAATACTTAGATAACAGCAAAATTAATAGGTCACTTCATGAAACACTTAGATAACAGCAAAAATAATAGGTCACTTCATGAAACAACACTCAAATAACAGCAAAAATAATAGGTAACTTCATGAAACAACACTCAAAATAACAGCAAAAATAATAGGTCACTTCATGAAACAACACTCAAATAACAGCAAAAATAATAGGTCACTTCATGAAACAACACTCAAACAACAGCAAAAATAATAGGTCACTTCATGAAACAATACTTAGATAACAGCAAAATTAATAGGTCACTTCATGAAACACTTAGATAACAGCAAAAATAATAGGTAACTTCATGAAACAACACTCAAAATAACAGCAAAAATAATAGGTAACTTCATGAAACAACACTCAAATAACAGCAAAAATAATAGGTCACTTCATGAAACAACACTCAAACAACAGCAAAAATAATAGGTCACTTCATGAAACAATACTTAGATAACAGCAAAATTAATAGGTCACTTCATGAAACACTTAGATAACAGCAAAAATAATAGGTCACTTCATGAAACAACACTCAAATAACAGCAAAAATAATAGGTAACTTCATGAAACAACACTCAAAATAACAGCAAAAATAATAGGTAACTTCATGAAACAACTCTTAGATAACAGCAAAAATAATAGGTAACTTCATGAAACACTTAGATAACAGCAAATATAATAGGTAATTCCATGAAACAACACTTAGATAACAGCAAAAATAATACTTAACTTCATGAAACAACACTCAAAATAACAGCAAAAATAATAGGTAACTTCATGAAACAACACTCAAATAACAGCAAAAATAATAGGTAACTTCATGAAACAACACTCAAAATAACAGCAAAAATAATAGGTAACTTCATGAAACAACTCTTAGATAACAGCAAAAATAATAGGTAACTTCATGAAACACTTAGATAACAGCAAATATAATAGGTAATTCCATGAAACAACACTTAGATAACAGCAAAAATAATACTTAACTTCATGAAACAACACTCAAATAACAGCAAAAATAATAGGTAACTCCATGAAACACTTAGATAACAGCAAAAATAATAGGTCACTTCATGAAACAACACTTAGATAACAGCAAGAATAATAGGTCACTCCATGAAACACTTAGATAACAGCAAAATTAACAGGTCACTTTATGAAACAATACTTAGATAACAGCAAAAATAATAGGTAACTTCATGAAACAATACTTAGATAACAGCAAAAATAACAGGTAACTCCATGAAAAAACACACAGATACAGCATTCCACTTAGGATGCATTGGTACTCAGATCACTTCTCAGCAACTTCATTACCGGACCATCTGGAAAGTAGGACAAGAATGTGTTGCTTAAGAATGTGGGTACATGGACACGGTTTGCTTTCATCTCCAGCATAAGGACTGGCAAAATGCGAAACATTGTCCTTTTTTCATCAAAATACTCTCTTTTCAGTTTCTCATGGATTTTATGTATCAGCTTTTGTTGGGAACTTGTGGCTTCCTCACCATGGGCTATGAACTTATCAGCATAGCGCATATATCCTGGAGTGATCACCACCAGCACTTTGCTTGCCTGAAACACAGAATTTCATCAATCATTCCTAAAATTCTGAAATGAGGTAAAATATTGCACAAGACTGTTCAACTAACCATTAAAAGAAATCAAACATCCTGAAATGAATGGGTGAAACATTACAGAAGGCATATTCAACCAGATTATAAAAAAAAACACACAAAAACAAAAATTACACGAACAGGTGAAATATAACTAGAAAAAGATGTGACATGAGATAAAACTGTCCACTTCCAAGGCTAACTGTCAAAATTGTGAAACATAGCCTAATCATTATACAAGACAGAAAACCATACGATAAAACTGTTCACTTTGTAGGCTAATTGCCAACATTCTGAAACATATGGATTAATCATTATACAAGACAGAAAACCCATATTGACAAATTTCCTTCCCTCACAACCATTTTTGGTACAATCTGACATGCATAATTTCCAGCTCCTGAAAAAAAGTCAAGCCATTAAAAGACATGTTATCCTAAGTCCTACATTACCCACTATAATGGAGTTTTGACTGCCTTAACCCTTTGGCTCCCACACCCTATTCACCAACAGCAAAAACTTAACTCTTGATTCCCTCACCCTATCCACCAGCTTCCTGCAGGAAGCTGGTGGATAGGGTGAGGGAATCAAAGGGTTAAGTTTTTGTTTTGCTAGTTCGGTTGACAATGCAGAATGCTGATGGACAGGGTGCGGGAGTCAAAGGGTTAATGGTGAGGTGAAAAAAATGGCCACACACTTGAAATCCTTGTTTTATGTATTGCAGTGTACATGGAAGTTGTAACCAGTGACTGAAATACATGCCAAATACATGTCAGATGTCCTATGTATTACAGTGTACATGTATGGAAGTTGTAACCAGTGACTGAAATACATGCCAAATACATGTCAGATGTCCTATGTATTGCAGTGTACATGGAAGTTGTAACCAGTGACTGAAATACATGCCAAATACATGTGAGATGTCCTATGTATTGCAGTGTAGGAAGTTGTAACCAGTGACTGAAATACATGCCAAATACATGTCAGATGTCCTATGTATTGCAGTGTAGGAAGTTGTAACCAGTGACTGAAATACATGCCAAATGCATGTCAGATGTCCTATGTATTGCAGTGTACATGGAAGTTATAACCAGTGACTGAAATACATGCCAAATATATGTCAGGATGTCCTATGTATTGCAGTGTACATGGAAGTTGTAACCAGTGACTGAAATACATGCCAAATACATGTCAGATGTCCTATGTATTACAGTGTACATGTATGGAAGTTGTAACCAATGACTGAAATACATGCCAAATACATGTCAGATGTCCTATGTATTGCAGTGTACATGTATGGAAGTTGTAACCAGTGACTGAAATACATGCCAAATACATGTCAGATGTCCTATGTATTGCAGTGTACATGGAAGTTGTAACCAATGACTGAAATACATGCCAAATACATGTCAGATGTCCTATGTATTGCAGTGTACATGGAAGTTGTAACCAGTGACTGAAATACATGCCAAATACATGTCAGATGTCCTATGTATTCCAGTGTACATGTATGGAAGTTGTAACCAGTGACTGAAATACATGCCAAATACATGTCAGATGTCCTATGTATTGCAGTGTACATGTATGGAAGTTGTAACCAGTGACTAAAATACATGCCAAATACATGTCAGATGTCCTATGTATTGCAGTGTACATGGAAGTTGCAACCTGTGACTGAAATACAAGCCAAATACATGTCAGATGTCCTATGTATTGCAGTGTATGGAAGTTGTAACCAGTGACTGAAATACATGCCAAATACATGTCAGATGTCCTATGTATTGCAGAGTACATGGAAGTTGCAACCAGTGACTGAAATACATGCCAAATACATGTCAGATGTCCTATGTATTGCAGTGTATGGAAGTTGTAACCAGTGACTGAAATACATGCCAAATACATGTCAGATGTCCTATGTATTGCAGTGTACATGGAAGTTGTAACCAGTGATTGAAATACATGCCAAATACATGTGAGATGTCCTATGTATTGCAGTGTACATGGAAGTTGCAACCAGTGACTGAAATACATGCCAAATACATGTCAGATGTCCTATGTATTGCAGTGTACATGGAAGTTGTAACCAGTGACTGAAATACATGCCAAATACATGTCAGATGTCGTATGTATTGCAGTGTACATGGAAGTTGTAACCAGTGACTGAAATACATGTTAGATGTCCTATGTATTGCAGTGTACATGTATGGAAGTTGTAACCAGTGACTGAAATACATGCCAAATACATGTCAGATGTCCTATGTATTGCAGTGTACATGGAAGTTGTAACCAGTGACTGAAATACATGCCAAATACATGTGAGATGTCCTATGTATTGCAGTGTACATGGAAGTTGTAACCAGTGACTGAAATACATGCCAAATACATGTCAGGATGTCCTATGTATTGCAGTGTACATGGAAGTTATAACCAGTGACTGAAATACATGCCAAATACATGTCAGATGTCCTATGTATTGCAGTGTACATGGAAGTTGTAACCAGTGACTGAAATACATGCCAAATACATGTCAGATGTCCTATGTATTGCAGTGTACATGGAAGTTGTAACCAGTGACTGAAATACATGCCAAATATATGTCAGATGTCCTATGTATTGCAGTGTACATGGAAGTTGTAACCAGTGACTGAAATCATGCCAAATACATGTCAAGTGTCCTATGTATTGCAGTGTACATGTATGGAAGTTGTAACCAGTGACTGAAATCATGCCAAATACATGTCAGATGTCCTATGTATTCCAGTGTACATGTATGGAAGTTGTAACCAGTGACTGAAATACATGCCAAATACATGTCAGATGTCCTATGTATTGCAGTGTACATGGAAGTTGTAACCAGTGACTGAAATACATGCCAAATACATGTCAGATGTCCTATGTATTGCAGTGTACATGGAAGTTGTAACCAGTGACTGAAATACATGTTAGATGTCCTATGTATTGCAGTGTACATGTATGGAAGTTGTAACCAGTGACTGAAATACATGCCAAATACATGTCAGATGTCCTATGTATTGCAGTGTACATGGAAGTTGTAACCAGTGACTGAAATACATGCCAAATACATGTCAGATGTCCTATGTATTCCAGTGTACATGGAAGTTGCAACCAGTGACTGAAATACATGCCAAATACATGTCAGATGTCCTATGTATTGCAGTGTACATGGAAGTTGTAACCAGTGACTGAAATACATGTTAGATGTCCTATGTATTGCAGTGTACATGTATGGAAGTTGTAACCAGTGACTGAAATACATGCCAAATACATGTCAGATGTCCTATGTATTCCAGTGTACATGTATGGAAGTTGTAACCAGTGACTGAAATACATGCCAAATACATGTCAGATGTCCTATGTATTGCAGTGTACATGTATGGAAGTTGTAACCAGTGACTGAAATACATGCCAAATACATGTCAGATGTCCTATGTATTGCAGTGTACATGGAAGTTGTAACCAGTGACTGAAATACATGCCAAATACATGTCAGATGTCCTATGTATTCCAGTGTACATGTATGGAAGTTGTAACCAGTGACTGAAATACATGCCAAATACATGTCAGATGTCCTATGTATTGCAGTGTACATGTATGGAAGTTGTAACCAGTGATTGAAATACATGCCAAATACATGCGAAACAGGGGGAAAGGCCATGAAGAGGAATACACACTACGATTTATCAGACATGAGGGATGCCAGATTGTTGGTGTCTATATTCCTTTATATCATGAATGCTGAAACCACATACCTGAAAATTATATATGATGAAACAAACTTCTGGCTTCATCCTTCATCTATTCTGACAACTGTCGCAGTTCATTCCACCCCCCCATGTCCCCCACAAAGTCATTCAAATTCAATAAGATAATGCAGACATTCCTTCACATCAAGTGATTGTGCGACTGTGGTGTTGTGCTTGCATGTTATATTGTGTACATAAAAAAAGCCTTTATCCATATGCTTATTCAAGTCCACATGCTTATTATAATTGTATACAAAAAAGCCTTTATATATATATATGCTTATTTGAGTCCACATGCTTATTATAATTGTATAAAAAAAAAACTTTTATACATATGCTTATTCAAGTTGTATTAAAAAGCCTTTATACATATACTTATTCAAGTTGTATAAAAAAAAAAAGCCTTTAAACATACAGTTATTCACGTTGAATATTAAAAAAAAAGCCTTTAAACATATGGTTATTCAAGTTGTATAAAAAAAAAAGTAATTAAACATATGGTTATTCAAGTTGTATAAAAAGCTTTTACACATATGGTTACTCAAGTTGTATAAAAAGCCTTTAAACATATGGTTACTCAAGTTGTATAAAAAAGCCTTTAAACATATGGTTACTCATATATATATATATATATATATATATATATTATATATATATATATATATATATATATATATATATATATATATATATATATATATTATATATATATATATATTATATATATATATATAATTTATATATATATATATTATATATAATATAAAAAGCCTTTAAACATATGGTTACTCAAGTTGTATAAAAGCCTTTAAACATATGGTTACTCAAGTTGTATTAAAAAGCCTTTAAACATATGGTTACTCAAGTTGTATAAAAAAGCCTTTAAACATATGGTTACTCAAGTTGTATAAAAAAGCCTTTAAACATATGGTTACTCAAGTTGTATAAAAAGCCTTTAAACATATGGTTACTCAAGTTGTATAAAAAAGCCTTTAAACATATGGTTACTCAAGTTGTATATAAAAAGCCTTTAAACATATGGTTACTCAAGTTGTATAAAAAAAGCCTTTAAACATATGGTTACTCAAGTTGTATAAAAAAGCCTTTAAACATATGGTTACTCAAGTTGTATAAAAAAAGCCTTTAAACATATGGTTACTCAAGTTGTATAAAAAAGCCTTTAAACATATGGTTACTCAAGTTGTATAAAAAGCCTTTAAACATATGGTTACTCAAGTTGTATAAAAAGCCTTTAAACATATGGTTACTCAAGTTGTATAAAAAGCCTTTAAACATATGGTTACTCAAGTTGTATAAAAAAGCCTTTAAACATATGGTTACTCAAGTTGTATAAAAAAGCCTTTAAACATATGGTTACTCAAGTTGTATAAAAAAGCCTTTAAACATATGGTTACTCAAGTTGTATAAAAAAGCCTTTAAACATATGGTTACTCAAGTTGTATAAAAAAGCCTTTAAACATATGGTTACTCAAGTTGTATAAAAAAGCCTTTAAACATATGGTTACTCAAGTTGTATAAAAAGCCTTTAAACATATGGTTACTCAAGTTGTATAAAAAAGCCTTTAAACATATGGTTACTCAAGTTGTATAAAAAAGCCTTTAAACATATGGTTACTCAAGTTGTATAAAAAAGCCTTTAAACATATGGTTACTCAAGTTGTATAAAAAAGCCTTTAAACATATGGTTACTCAAGTTGTATACAAAAAATGCCTTTAAAATAATGGTTACTCAAGTTGTATAAAAAAGCCTTTAAACATATGGTTACTCAAGTTGTATAAAAAAGCCTTTAAACAGTTATCAAGTTGTATAAAACTTAAAGTATGGTATAAAAAAGCCTTTAAAATAGTTATCAATGTTGATAAAACAAGCCTTTAAACATATGGTTACTCAAGTTGTATAAAAAACCTTTATAAGCTTATCAAGTTGTATAACCTTTAAATGTATAGTTGTATAAAATACCTTTATAGATCCGCTTATTCAAGTTGTATAAAATACCTTTATAGATCCGCTTATTCAAGTTGTATAAAATACCTTTATAGATCCGCTTATTCAAGTTGTATAAAATACCTTTATAGATCCGCTTATTCAAGTTGTATAAAATACCTTTATAGATCCGCTTATTCAAGTTGTATAAAATACCTTTATAGATCCGCTTATTCAAGTTGTATAAAATACCTTTATAGATCCGCTTATTCAAGTTGTATAAAATACCTTTATAGATCCGCTTATTCAAGTTGTATAAAATACCTTTATAGATCCGCTTATTCAAGTTGTATAAAATACCTTTATAGATCCGCTTATTCAAGTTGTATAAAATACCTTTATAGATCCGCTTATTCAAGTTGTATAAAATACCTTTATAGATCCGCTTATTCAAGTTGTGTAAATACCTCTATACATATGCTTATTCAAGTTGTATAAAATACCTTTTATGCTTATTCAAGTTGTGTAAAATACCTTTATACATGCGCTTATTCAAATTGTTGCAACACTTCATGGTGCCTCAAGCTTGTTATTATTTTATCATTATTATTATCATCACCCACTCAAAAACAGATCAGATGATCTAATTTCTTTTTTTTTTTTTAACTATCACCAAAAGAAATCTTCCTTTTCCAAGAATCCAAAACAACTCCACAATTCAAGTACTTCATACAGCCATGCTTCTTAGAAGGTCCTCACTCATTTGTCTAATCACCCAGTTTAAGGCCATGTTAAAGAGCAATGCCGACATAGCACATCCTTGCCTTACTCCTGTCTTCACTTAGGAACTGTGTTTGCTGCTTCACATTTTACAAGTGAAGACTAGCATCAAAGCTCCTGATGAGACGGACAACTGCTGTGGAATCCCACAGTTTATCACAGACATTCCCTGCGCTTGCTGTCAGCAGCTTTTTCAAGAGTCAAAGTCTGCAAGTTGAACCCCACAGTTTATCACAGACTTTCCCTGCGCTTGCTGTCAGCAGCTTTTTCAAGAGTCAAGTCTGCAAGTTGAACCCCACAGTTTATCACAGACATTCCTGCGCTTGCTGTCAGCAGCTTTTTCAAGAGTCAAAGTCTGCAAGTTGAACCCCACAGTTTATCACAGACATTCCCTGCGCTTGCTGTCAGCAGCTTTTTCAAGAGTCAAAGTCTGCAAGTTGAACCCCACAGTTTATCACAGGGATCAGGGCCACCCCTTTCAAGATGTTGGTTGGCATCTCTTTCTGAATACAGTTCTGTTTCTCTTGTGTTGATTCTGTGTCTGCTTGATCATGTCCATCTGCATGTGTTGATTCTAAGTACTGTATTCCAAGATTGTAACACCTCATCTCTGACATTGCTTCAGCTAGCATTACTTTCCCATAGATGGTTGTCACATCACAAAATCCTACTTTTGTTTTGCACTTACCATTCAGGACTTCCATAATCATGTCCTGAATTCCTTTCGGCTTTCACCACTATTCAGGACTTCCATAATCATGTCCTGACTTCCTTTCAGCTTTCACTACTATTCAAGACTTCATAATCGTGTCCTGGCTTCCTTTCGGCTTTCACCACTATTCAGGACTTCCATAATCATGTCCTGGCTTCCTGTTGGCTTTCACCACTATTCAGGACTTCCGTAATCGTGTCCTGGCTTCCTTTCGGCTTTCACCACTATTCAGGACTTCCATAATCATGCCCTGGCTTCCTTTCAGCTTTTATCGCTATTCAGGACTTCCATAATCGTGTACTGGCTTCCTTTCAGCTTTTACCACTATTTCAGGACTTCCATAATCGTGTCCTGGCTTCCTTTCAGCTTTTACCGCTATTCACGACTTCCATAATCGTGTCCTGGCTTCCTTTCAGCTTTTACCACTATTCAGGACTTCCATAATCATGCCCTGGCTTCCTTTCAGCTTTCACCGCTATTCAGGACTTCCATAATCATGTCCTGGCTTCCTTTCAGCTTTCACCACTATTCAGGACTTCCATAATCATGCCCTGGCTTCCTTTCAGCTTTCACCACTATTCAGGACTTCCATAATCGTGTCCTGGCTTCCTTTCAGCTTTCACCACTATTCAGGACTTCCATAATCGTATCCTGGCTTCCTTTCAGCTTTCACCACTATTCAGGACTTCCATAATCATGCCCTGGCTTCCTTTCAGCTTTCACCACTATTCAGGACTTCCATAATCGTGTCCTGGCTTCCTTTCAGCTTTCACCACTATTCAGGACTTCCATAATCGTGTCCTGGCTTCCTTTCACCACTATTCAGGACTTCCATAATCGTGTCCTGGCTTCCTTTCAGCTTTCACCACTATTCAGGACTTCCATTAATCATGCCCTGGCTTCCTTTCGGCTTTCACCACTATTCAGGACTTCCATAATCGTGTCCTGGCTTCCTTTCGGCTTTCACCACTATTCAGGACTTCCATAATCGTGCCCTGGCTTCCTTTCAGCTTTCACCACTATTCAGGACTTCCATAATCGTGTCCTGGCTTCCTTTTGAATTCAAGACTTCCCATAATCATGTCTAGGCTTCCTTTCAGCTTTCACCGCTATTCAGAGCTTCCACAATCATGTCCTGGCTTCCTTTCAGCTTTCCGCATTGTCATACATTTGAGTATCTTCAGATGACCCCAGAAACCTGTCACATTTGTTGGTGTTTGTTTCTTCCAAAGCTGTTTCCACACCAGCTTTACTTTTTCATTATGGTAATCAACCCCGTCCTCAACCCCTAACCTGGAGGACAAGTGACCATGCTTTGTTAGGCCTCTACCCTTTGACCTTTTAGGAAGCTCTAACATACCTGAAGCTATCACCGGCACAGCTGTAGATTCCTAAGGCACATAACCTGGCCCCACCCTCAAGCCATAACAAGGTGGTGATCCTTCACGCCCCTGTTTAACAAGTGGTCTAAGACAGGTATCTATCATATCATCACAGACTAATCAAAGACAGGTATCTATCATATCATCACAGACTTATCAAAGACAGGTATCTATCTATCATCACAGACTAATCAAGACAGTATCTATCATATCATCACGACTAATCAAAGACAGTATCTACATATCATCACAGACTTATCAAAGACAGGTATCTATCATATCATCACAGACTTATCAAGACAGGTATCTATCATATCATCACAGACTTATCAAAGACAGGTATCTATCATATCATCACAGACTTATCAAAGACAGGTATCTATCATATCATCACAGACTATCAAAGACAGGTATCTATCATATCATCACGACTTATCAAAGACAGGTATCTATCATATCATCACGGATTAATCTGTCTTACCTTTATGAAGCAGTCCCAAATAAACTTCTGTATAGAAATGAAGTTATTGAACAAAAATGGAGTCAGTGTCTCCAGGATATGTTGTGGCAGATAGACCACTGGAATCTTGCTGGTGGATATGACCACAACGTAATTGATCCCACAGTCTCTCAGCTGCTGACAAAGGGCGCCGACATGCTGTTTAAGCTCCTGAGGCTTTTCTTTGTCGGCTGCCAAAATAAAGACAAAGTTGGTCGACAGACCTGCAACAAAGTGGAAAACAACAGTACTTAAGTTAAACTAAGAAAATTCCAGCTCCGTTCTTTGCTAATCATGACCTATGAAGGACTTGTAGGATTTAGTTCAAGCTATTGGTGTGGGGCGACCGCCTCCAACTCAGCGCGCCCACAGGTGGCGGACAGAGGATTGACCCTCAGATATGGGGATTAGCTGCCAATAACCAATAAGCAGTTGTGAACCAAACCTCAATGGACCCAGAGGGGAGGCTGGGGTATTGGATGGTGCCTATACTCTCTCAAAACCCAATGACAGGTCTGTCTAAGCCAGTCAGGAGTGCCTACAACAACCCCTACCGTCACAGCAAAGTCCTGGTAAGCAGGGGATGGATGGAATCGGATGACGACCAACACAGACATGTAACGGCAACGGCGTCTGTCACCACAGCTGTGGACACATGATCCCAAAAGGAACAATGGCCAGAACCTCCAGACAGTATGTGCACTGCCACTCCAGAAGGCAACAACAAACTACTGGTGGTACTTCTTGTCAAAAACAAAAAAAATGGTCCAGTTAAACAACATATAGAGAGACAGACGGCTTCCCAGAGATTCAAAATAAAGAATCCTGAAAATTTTGATTTCGCCTGGACACTAAGAAAAGATAAAGATATTAAAATCAATGCAACAGAGATGTGGCTCAACAGATGACTTCTCGGTCAAATGGACAGACAAAAGAACAAATGATAGCGTATTACACCCTTTGATTCCCACACCCTGTCCACCAGCATCCTGCATTGTCAACCATGCTAGCAGAGCAAAAACTAAAACTTTGATTTCCTCACCCTATCCACCAGCATCCTGCATTGTCAACCATGCTAGCAGAGCAAATACTTAACCCTTTGATTTCCTCACCCTATCCACCAGCATCCTGCATTGTCAACCATGCTAGCAGAGCAAATACTTAACCCTTTGATTTCCTCACCCTATCCACCAGCATCCTGCATTGTCAACCATGCTAGCAGAGCAAATACTTAACCCTTTGATTTCCTCACCCTGTCCACCAGCATCCTGCATTGTCAACCATGCTAGCAGAGCAAATACTTAACCCTTTGATTTCCTCACCCTATCCACCAGCTTCCTGGTGTCGAAGGCTTACATTTTTGCAGCTGGTGGATAGGGTGTAGGAGTCAAAGGGTTAAAGGAACTGAATGTTAAGTGCTAACTGCCAACAGAGATCAACAAAGGAAAAAGCTGAAATACGTAGGCCATGCCATCAGAAACTCTAAAACAAAACAAAGTTTGATTTCAACAGTCCTGCAGGGGAAAACTCAGGTGAGGAGAAGAAAGGGACGACCGTACACCTCCGAATTCAACAACATCGCTGATGTTTGTGATCTGGGGATCCGGGAGGTCGCCCACAAGATGTATAAATCGTGTGACCTGGAAAAGACTTGTGACATTGAGCGCGGCTTCTACCGCTGATCCTGGCCAGGAAGAGAGGTGAGGTGAGGTGAGGTGAGGTGAGGTGAGTTCAAGCTACATTCACCACACTGGAAGTTTCACATGTGATCCACCCAAATCAGTCAACAGTTATCTGTAGACTTCTCCAGGTTACCCTAGGAAAACCCTATGAGCAAGTGGGGTTTTGAGATGAACAAAGAACAAGATCTGGACCGTACATCGCCAGGTTACGGAAAACCCTTGTGCAAGTGGGGTTTTGAGATGAACAAAGAACAAGATCTGGACCGTACATCGCCAGGTTACGGAAACCCTTGTGCAAGTGGGTTTTGAGAGAACAAGAACAATCTGACCTACATCGCCAGTTACGAAACCCTTTGCAAGTGGGTTTTGAGATGAACAAAGAACAAATGTGGACCGTACATCGCCAGGTTACGAAAACCTATGTGCAAGTGGGGTTGAATGAACAAAGAACAAGATTGACCGTACATCGCCAGTTACGGAAAACCCTTGTGCAAGTGGGGTTTTGAGATGAACAAAGAACAAGATCTGGACCGTACATCGCCAGGTTACGGAAAACCCTATGTGCAAGTGGGGTTTTGAGATGAACAAAGAACAAGATGTGGACCGTACATCGCATCATTGATATCAAGCTGCTTGGTTATCATCTGCGCACAAAATTTAGATCAGACAGTCTGATAAGTCTGAGAGAAAGAGAGAGACAGATTGGTAACTTGTTCTGTGGCACTTCCTTAACCCTTTGACTCCAGCACCCTATCCACCAACTGCAAAAACTTAACCCTTCAACTCCCTCACCCTATCCAACAGCTTCCTGCAGGAAGCTGGTGGATTGGGTGAGGGAGACAAAGGGTTAAGTTTTTGTTTCGCAAGCATGGTTGGCAACGCAGGATGGTGGTGGATAGGGTGCGGGAGTCAAAGGGTTAACGTGTGTCTCAGTATGGCAGGTCATGGCTCTGTGCATGCAGTGCTGCTGACTCGGACAGCAAAATAACGGATCAGTTCCCCTTCCCTCCCCACTTCCCTGACTGATGACTACAGCTCCACTGACACTATCACCACAACTCAAATGCTGCAGGTCTCCAACTGCCAAAATTACAAAACACAAGACAACAGCAGAGTATTTCACAGCCAAAATGGACACCACACAAATTCATTTTCCATAAAAGTGATGATAGACTGCAACCGTCTGGAAGAGGAATGCAGTCACAACACCATCAGTTGACCACTTCCTATTACACCAAATGCAGTATTCTTTTCCTTGCATTTATACCAATGATGGTTTCTGCAATGTACATGTCAAGATTAAGACATATTGTGCACATAGATACTAACCAGAGTGTGTCATATGATACAAAAACAATAACATCAAAGACTGTAACAACTATAGAACCGCTCTCATCATCAGCCACACCATCAAAATCCTGCTCATCATAACACTCATCATCAGCCACACCATCGAAATCCTGCTCATCATAACACTTAACAGAATGTAGCCACACCATCAAAATCCCGCTCATCATAGCACTTAACAGAATGTGATCACACCATCAAAATCCTGCTCATCATAACACTTAACAGAATGTAGCCACACCATCAAAATCCTGCTCATCATAACACTTAACAGAATGTGATCACACCATCAAAATCCCGCTCATCATAGCACTTAACATAATGTGATCACACCATCAAAATCCTGCTCATCATAACACTTAACAGAATGTGATCACACCATCAAAATCCGCTCATCATAGCACTTAACAGAATGTGATCACACCATCAAAATCCTGCTCATCATAACACTTAACAGAATGTAGCCACACCATCAAAATCCCGCTCATCATAGCACTTAACAGAATGTGATCACACCATCAAAATCCTGCTCATCATAACACTTAACAGAATGTAGCCACACCATCAAAATCCTGCTCATCATAACACTTAACAGAATGTGATCACACCATCAAAATCCCGATCATCATAGCACTTAACAGAATGTGATCACACCATCAAAATCCTGCTCATCATAACACTTAACAGAATGTGATCACACCATCAAAACCCGCTCATCATAGCACTTAACAGAATGTGATCACACCATCAAAATCCTGCTCATCATAACACTTAACAGAATGTAGTCACACCATCAAAATCCTGCTCATCATAACACTTAACAGAATGTAGCCACACCATCAAAATCCTGCTCATCATAACACTTAACAGAATGTAGCCACACCATCAAAATCCGCTCATCATAGCACTTAACAGAATGTAGCCACACCATCAAAATCCTGCTCATCATAACACTTAACAGAATGTAGCCACACCATCAAAATCCTGCTCATCATAACACTTAACAGAATGTAGCCACACCATCAAAATCCTGCTCATCATAACACTTAACAGAATGTAGCCACACCATCAAAATCCTGCTCATCATAACACTTAACAGAATGTAGTCACACCATCAAAATCCTGCTCATCATAACACTTAACAGAATGTAGTCACACCATCAAAATCCTGCTCATCATAACACTTAACAGAATGTAGCCACACATCAAAACCCTGCTCATCATAACACTTAACAGAATGTAGTCACACCATCAAAATCCTGCTCATCATAACACTTAACAGAATGTAGCCACACCATCAAAATCCTGCTACTCATAACAATTAACAGAATGTAGTCCACACCATCAAAATCCTGCTCATCATAACACTTAACAGAATGTAGCCACACCATCAAAATCCTGCTCATCATAACACTTAACAGAATGTAGTCACACCATCAAAATCCTGCTCATCATAACACTTAACAGAATGTAGTCACACCATCAAAATCCTGCTCATCATAACACTTAACAGAATGTAGTCACACCATCAAAATCCTGCTCATCATAACACTTAACAGAATGTGATCAAAAGTGCAAAGGGAGCTGTCAGATGTCAAGCAGGATATCAGGCCAACAGAGGAACCACTGAACTGCTGTTCATCTTACACATCATGACTGAGAAAATCAGACACAACAAGTAAGAGGCCTTGATTACTTTCATCGACAATGGAAAAACATTTGACATTGTCGTACACCATCCTCTTTTTGACACCATGAAGAAGATGGGCTTCCACAAACATTTGATTTCTTTTATCAAGGCCATATACAATGACCTAAAAGCAACAATTAGATGGAACAGCCCAAACTGCAAATATCTTAGCATCAAGAAAGGAGTGTGTCAGGGCTGCATCCTCACACCTCATCTCTTCAACATATACAGGGAGCAGGTTGTGAGAGAAGCAGATATTGAAGACATGGGAATAAAAACTGGCAGTTGATACATCACAAATCTACGATATGTTGATGACACTGCACTGATGTTGGACAGTATCAGCAGCATGAAAAGAATTCTGTGCGGAACAGATGCAGCAGGCAAGAAGGCAGATCAAAATCTTAATGCAAGAAGACTACAGTAATGCATCCAGAAGAATAAGAAAGTCAAGCACATCCACATATTCAAATCAACAAGAATGCATTAAAAAATGTCAGTGATTTTAAATGTTTAAATTCAATTAAAGCTCATGATTGCATCCGTACTAAAGACATCAAAATAAGAGTAGAAATAGCACAACAGAAAATGATCCAACTCAATAACATTTACAAAGACAGACACATACTAAGATCCCTTAAAATCAGAATTCTAAAATATCTGATCTGGCCAGTAACGCTATATGGCTGTGAAACGTGGACATGCAGAAAACTACATGAAACTAAAATTGAAGCAGCAGAGATGTGGTTCTACAGGCCAATTCTTAAGAGTCAAATGGACTTAACAAAGAACAAATGGAAGCATTTGAATGAACTCACAGTCCAACATCAACTGCTGAAAGAAATCAACCAAAGAAAAATGAAATACATCGGCCATGCAACATGAAACACCAACACAACACTAATGACAACAGTTTTTCAAGGGAAAGTGGAGGCCAAACGAAATCCAGGCAGACCAGCCACCTCCTGTATGAACAACATCACTAGCATCAGTGGTCAGAAGGTCTACAAAGCAGCACATACAAGTCAAGAACAGAATGACTGGAGGAGAGTTTGCTGTGACGTCTGCTGCAGTGGCAGACACCACCGGTCTTGATGATGCTTACAGGTGATGGGTGAGTGACTTACCTTTAGCACTGATCAAGCAAGAGTGATTTCCAGCAAAACAGTAAGACTGTTCGGGTTGCTTTACCAACCAGAGTAAATGCAGGCAAGTTTTTACTGCCCCAAGAAAGTGAAAGCATTTCCCTGAATTAAAGACAAACACAGACACAGACACACAGACAGACACCCCTCACCCCACACACACACAGAATAGATGAACAGGCATTGTCTTTCTCTCTGTGACAAGACATAATACACATGCATGTATACATACATACACAACACACACACACACACACACACACACACAACACACACACACACACAGAGTCCACACATACTGAATCGTCTCTCCTTCACTCAGAAAGAAACAAATACCTATACATTGAGGTACATCTGTTGCTGTAGTGGGCATCAAAGTCTGCTGTAAAAGGCCAGGTAACACAGTGAACCGTGAAGAATAATCCACGCAGTCTCTCACACCTCTAGTGTCCAGCTTCTGATCACTACAAGATGTGTAAGAGCTATTGCTTAATCCTCCAATTCTGTCACCACACATTCTGAACATTTCTGAGTCAAATCTGTTGGAAGAGTAAAATAACATCCTTGTATCATCATCCGGAGATCTGTCCCTGTTTCTTCTACAGAAGAGACACCTCAACACCGACATCTGCTTTTCCCTCAGTTTCAGGCCGCGAATAGTCGGCAGTAAGTTGACCACCCTTGTACAGGAGGTAAGAATAAAAGTTTATTTCAAAAACGAAAGTGTCTCTGTTGAATGATGTGCGAAATCTGAAGAAAAAAAAATGGTGATAATAAACTCACTCTCCTACGTTCTCTTTCTAATTCTGACTTCAATCAAGAAACGTCAAGTCCACATCAAAGGAAAAAAAAAGTTGATAGTGACACTCCCATGTACCCTAGCAATATGATGGTAACGTCTTTAGCTTAAAACTTTATTTATTTTAAGGTTCCCTAAAGTAACAAAACGTTTTTTTTGAATTTCCCAGCAGTTACTGATTGCACAAGGTACTTTTCATGGTTTGAAAGCTTTCAATTAGATTTCAATTTTTTGTTCTGTTTTATTAGTAAGATTCATTCTTTTATTTAATTCATTAACGTATTTTGTATACAAGTTATTATATTGTTTTAAGTTATTCATTAATTCTGTTTTATTTCACGATTAAAAATATATTTATTTTATTCAATATTCATTAAAGTATTCTTTTACTTAATTTATTAATCAACTTATAATATTAAGAATGCTTATTTTGCTTGGTACTTTATTCACTTACTAATTTATAGCGTTTTTATGAATTTGGAAAAAAGAAAACTGAAATCAGGCAAAAAAGACCACAGAAAAATGTACTCTGCACACTGAAATGACAGCACAGAAGTGTGCACGATACAAGACCAGAAACAAACACTACACTCTCACTACAAACAACTAGTGGTACAGAACAAACAGACGAATATACTGATAGAGACTCTATGATACAACTGCTGACAATTTTTGCCGCAAGCGCATGACACCATTTATCTCTTCCTGGTCAGACGTGTAAGTCAGAAAACATGCCAAGTCAAAGTTTGACACCTGGTTTGGTGTATTTTTAGCACTTCCCTCTACCTGCATGTCTGTCTTCCTGAATATTTTTGTTTTCTTTCACTGAACACAACCCGGGTCCCTTCCTGAATGTTTATTTTCTTTACACTCCCCCCCCCCCCCCCCCCCCCCCCCCGCTACACCCATAAACACTCCTTCTGTTTGGAAGTTGAGGTTTGATCACATTTCAATATCCAGGGATAAGAAGAGGAACCACCATCAACCTCATCTTTTCAGTGAAAAATGTTAAACATGACCCACTTTATGAAATATTAATTACGCAGTAAGTAGCTTTTTTGTCACTGAGAGACAGGTTCAGCCAGGTAGCCATTAATTATCATGACTAAGTTTGAATCAAGCAACCAGTCACAGTGGTGTAGTGGTTAGCACAACGGACTAGCGACTGGAAGGTTGTGGGTTCGAATCCCCATCAGTCCCTTCAAAATTATAGCATTGTGGGATTTTACACCCTAACCAGCTCCTACCCAGAGTTGGGCGTGCTATGGGCTCAATGGGAAGACTGGGACCACACAGTCGAGTCTCATCCACTTCACGGAAGGTGTTGTTCAAATCTTCTGACCAGCACCGCAGATGTCTGTATCTCTTGGGTCTGGTTGACGCCAGGATATATATAATAGTAAGCGTAGAGTACAGCCCTGTCACGCAGTCTCAATCCTAGATGAACTCCACAGCATCATGATTATCATCCTCATCAACATCATCATCATCGTTGCATCGTTTAAAAAAAAAAATGTGCCAGCTTCTGTGGCCATTAAGATGGTGCAGAAAATGGGACTAAAAAGAAAAAAAGGTGAGCACAAAGGTAACCTCCCTAAGTGCGATGATCCTAAACAAAAAAGTCTGGGTCAAGCTTTTTCTTCTATTTTTCTAATTTACTGCTTTGTCTCCTCAATTACAATCATACACAGATAAACACAGACACACACATACGCAAGAAGGATGAACTTCATTTTCTAGATTGTTGCTTTAGATACAAAGAAATAAGGTTCAAGCAGGGATAGAAAAAGAAAGATTCAGGAAAAATACATATCTTCAACAATTCATTGCTCTAAATACAGGATACTAAACCCAAAAGACATTCTTACTGAAGGTAATCTGCAAACACATGTTGCAGATTATGTCAATGATTGCCTGCACTTGGTAAATTTGTAAGATCTGACTTAATCATTCATATTGCCACTGATATTGAGGATGATAGTGTCACACATGACACCATTAACAACCGATCTTTCTCTCAATTTACAATAATTAATCCGTA
>JAPXFY010000024.1:63563934-63573934 GCA_030674185.1 Monoplex corrugatus | reverse complement strand
GGGAGTGAAAGGGTTAAACAAAATTAGCAGTGACAGTCTGGAGTCTGGAGTGGGCTCGTTCCCAGAGGGATTCACCCCACTTAAAAACATTCCAGCCAGCACTCACTTATCTGGTAGACTCCTTAAACCTGTGCAAAACCTGATACACTGGCAAGGTCCTGAAATAGGTGGTCTGTGATTGACTATCTCACTGTTTGGGTCTGGGTTAGTTAGTACAAATAATAATAATAACAATTACAATATTTATATAGCGCAAAATCTTGATAAAATCAAATCTAAGTGCTGAAACAGACACACACACGCGAATAAAAGCAATGGAAAATTATAGAGCATATTATATACAATTATATATTACAATGTGATTCCCCTCCGAGTGGAGACAGGCTGCAGAGGGGATTGAGTGAGGTCAGGATTTTATACAGAGGAGAAAAGGTGAGTTTTGAGAGCGGACTTGAAGGAGACAAAAGTAGGTTGCTGACAGACTGAGAGAGGAAGTTTGTTCCAGGAGAGCGGACCAGAAACAGAGAAGGCTCGTGGACCATAGCTTAGTGCGTGGAAAGCGAAAAGCCAGAGGATCGGAGGCAGAGCGGAGGGTACGTGAGGGAACATAGATCTCAAGTAGGCTTGACAGGTAATCGGGGACTGCGTTATTGAGGCTTTTGTAGCACATGGTGTCCTGTATGCGCTTTGATACAGGGAGCCAGTGAAGTTGTGCCAGGAGAGGAGATATGTGGTCAGCTTTTTTCTTTTTGAGTACAAGGCGTGCAGCATTGTTTTGAATGCGCTGTAGGATGTGAATGGTGGAGGCAGGAAGACCGGACAGGAGTGAATTGCAATAGTCAATGCGAGACATTATGAAGGAGAGAACGAGTTTTGCAGTTGTTTCCACAGAGATACTTCCTGATCAGGCTTATACGATGGAGGTGATAGTAGCAAGATCTGGCAGTTTGAGAAACAAAGTTGTTCATGGAGAGGGTAGAGTCAATGCAGACACCAAGATTTTTAGCTGAATCAGAAATTGGGACTAGTACACTAGCACTGCTACTACTACTACTACTACTACTACCGCTACTAGAACCACAGACTACTTGTGTAGTACCTCATCTCAAAAAAGTCCAAAAAGCTTTCAGAAAAGAGCGAGTGCCACACACAGACACATATCAAGAAAATACATGTCAACCTGTAATGCTACGATGAAACAGATGAACTATTGTTAAAGAAAAAAAAAAAAAAATAAATAAAAAAGAATTACAGTAACATTCATATCTACTTCTATAAATACCCCTGACACTGACCATTCAGCCCAATTTATCACCAGGCTTAAAAAAATTGAATACAAATGCATAAACAATTACGTACTGGTACATTACAAGATATTAAAAAATTGCCTCGACTACCTAAAACTGTTTCTGCACATCACATTTCCTTACAGGTAAAAAAAGAAATTAATACATATACCTAACTATCGATCCTGATAGTACGTATGCAAGGCTTAACAGAATTCACAGAGATGAATGGACCAGCAAGACAGAAAACGATAGAAACAGATGACAGACAGTAAAGGAGCAAGGCAGAAACAAACAAGGTTCTTAACAGGAAAGAGAAGATTCCTAACACAGAACTCCCAGAAGATGTGGATACTGTTTATACTAGAAGACCCCTTCCCCCATCCTCCACCCCCCCCAAAAAAAAACCCAACACACACACACACACACACACCACACACACATACACACACATACATACTCACACACACACACACACATACACACATACACACACACAAACATACACACACACACATCACACACACACACAAACAGACACACACACACACACACACAATACACACACACAAACTACACACAACACTACACAAACATACACACACACACAAACAGACACACAACACACACACACACACATAACAACACACACAAAATAAACACACCACAACACACATCACAAACAGAACACAACACAACACACCAACACACCATACACCACACACACACATACACACACACACAACACAAACAACACACACACACATACACAACACACACACACAACACATACACACACAACATACAACACACAAAACAAACATACACACAACACACACAGACACACACACACAGAGGGGAATGGGCAGGGAAATAAAACCTGACACAGAAGAGAGAAAGAATAATAGAATGGTCAAGCCATTTAACAGTTTCCCTTTTATACAATGTCACTTGAAGGAAAGAAGTATTTGTTTACACCACACACTGCCCTTACTGCAGATTCCATGTGGTTTGCATTTAAAAACATCATGGCTAACAACCCCACCAGTATTACGTAGTCATTCAGGCAACAGAACAGTTTGTTGACTTAATACAAACATTTCAGAAAAAAGAAAATAACAACGCAGCAAGATGGTCAAAACATTCTAAATATTTCAAACATTCAAATCTGTTCAATCACAAATAATTCAGAAAAACTGAACTGAACTTTTTGCTTCCACCAGAAAATTCAGATCTTGTCCTTTTAAAGGTCGCCATGAGCTGGAATAAACTTCAGATGAAAAAAAAAAATGACACCCCTCCAAAAAAAGAAAAAAAAAAAAAAAAAAAAAGACAAAAAAAAGACACCTACTGACATGCATTGAGGACAATGGTAGACCATCATAAAGTGGAAAAAACATGTCGCATATTGCCAGAAATTCCAGAGAACAATTGTGACCTGTTCTCACGAATGGGGTCACAACTGAATTTTGGGGGGGTATAGAGATATTTATATCACCGGAAAGCAGAAAAAATGCTCTTTCCAATGATGTATAATTCAACTGTCTAACTGGAAAATCGAGCGAGTTACAGTAATTTAAAGGGAGTGGGTGATGGGAGGCCATTTTGAGAAAAGCAGAGTTAAAGAAGGACAACAAAATTCTCTGCTTTTTCCTTAGCAACCAGTATTCTATCTTCATCAAACTTAGTGAAGTGATAGATAAAGTGGTTCTGCACTACATACTAGCTATTTCGCGAGCTGATTCCAACGGTACGCGATATGCTGAGGCCCTGTACGGTTTCATGGCCTAAATTAAAGCTCAAACACATGCATTGTCACGGAAAAAATCTGCACATTCTCGATGGGTTATCACTTTAAAATGTTATTTTAACACTCTTTCAGCCCAAATTTCACTTTAATCTTTGCCATAATTAATAGATTAATGGTCAGACAATGTGTAGGAACAAAAATCTCAAATCACCCAGATCGACCCTCACCACCTTTTCAGGCCGGTATCTCAGTTCACACGTTGCGACTTGTGACCCCGTTGGCAAGAACCAGTCACAATTGTTCACACATCTTCCTCAAAAAGACACTGATTTTTGACACTTCCAAACTTAAGCATTCATCACTCCTCACTGGTGTACATCTGTGTCTGAAGATCCATAAAGATACGTCCTGAACCAACTTGGAAAACCTTGCTAGCACATTCTTGTCACACACAGACATACACGTCTCTGGTCAATATAAAATAATCTCCTTTATCTCGCTAGCACATTCTTGTCACACACAGACATACACGTCTCTGGTCAATATAAAATAATCTCCTTTATCTCGCTAGCACATTCCTGTCACACACAGACATACACGTCTCTGGTCAATATAAAATAATCTCCTTTATTTGTATGCTAGTAATGTATGTATGTATGTATGTATGTATGTATGTATGTATGTATGTATGTATGTATGTATGTATGTATCTATCCATGTACATACATCATATATATATATATATATATATAATATATATATATATATATTGTTGTTATTGTTGTTTAAAGCACAAAACAGTTACAATAACAATATGGTGCAGTTTAGCATTAATGAAAAAAAAACACTCAGTATTTAACAATCCTTTTTGGAAAAAATGCACATTTATCAATGCAAATCTGAAAATACTCAGCCAAATGCAACTGCTTTTAAAAAATATCTGACCACATAATACCACAATGAAGTGTTCAATGCAAATTGACAAGAATATTTTTTACTCTACTAATACAAAGTGGTTGCCATATTTACCATCAATTACCATAGAAACTTAACACGGTTCTCTGTATCTGTCGAGCATAAAATGTCAGTGTGCATGATGAGTAATTCTGCTTAACGCCTCTTTGTAAAAAATAAGAGATAATTTGCATTCATGCTTTATCATGATTGTTCAGTATTTCTCGTTGTACCTATTAAAACAAATTATAAATATGTTTAAAAAAAACAAACAAAAGCCCTAAAGTCAAGGACAATTTTCACAACACTGTGTGATGGTAATGAGATTTGCTTTCTAGCATTTTACTTCGGTCACTGGAATCATATGACATCCGAACTTCTCAGGAACATTTTTATGTTGGTTCCTTTTTCTCCATAACCTGTTAATTGTTATTCTGCTCCTTATACTATTCTGTTGATCTACCTTCTAGTTATATTTCACAACAAAAACAAAAGAAAAGAAAGATAGAGAAGAGAGAGAGAGAGAGAGACAGAGACAGACACAGAGAAAAGAGAGAGAGACAGAGAGAGAGACAGAGACAGAGAGAGAGAGAGATAGACAGAGACAGAGAGACAGAGACACAGACAGAGAGAGAGAGACAGAGAGAGAAAGAGAAACAGACAGAGAAAAAAGAGAGACAGAGAAAGAGAGAGACAGAGAGAGAGAGAGAGAGAGAGACAGAGAGACAGAGAAAGAGAGAGAGAGAGACAGAGAGAGATAGACAGAGACAGAGAGAGAAAGAGACACAGACACAGAGAGAGAGAAAGACAAAAGAGAGAGAGAGAGAGAGAGAGAGAGAGAGAGAGAGAGAGAGAGAGAGAAAGACAAAAGAGAGAGAGAGACAGAGAGAGGAAAAGGGGCAGAAAAGAGGGAGATTTGGGAACAAGGAAGAAACCAAAGAATGAAAGAAACACTTCACAAGGAATTAACTGACAAAAAGTCTTGATGACGCATATCTGTAACATTTACAGTGATATGCAATTTGCTTCTTCCTTGTTATGTGGCAAAGCCCAATGGTACTTTAGTTCTCTCACAGATTTGTTCATCCTGTTTGGACACTTGAACTTTCTGGAGAAAAACAGGATACTTGAGTATAACTAATGATATAAACTTTCTGGAGAAAAACAGGATACTTAAGTATAACTAATGATATAAACTTTCTGGAGAAAAACAGGATACTTAAGTATAACTAATGATATAAACTTTCTGGAGAAAAACAGGATACTTGAGTATAACTAATGATATAAACTTTCTGGAGAAAAACAGGATACTTAAGTATAACTAATGATATAAACTTTCTGGAGAAAAACAGGATACTTAAGTATAACTAATGATATAAACTTTCTGGAGAAAAACAGGATACTTGAGTATAACTAATGATATAAACGTTCGAGAAGAAACAGGATACTTGAACTTCCTGAATGAAACAGATATTATAATATTCTAGGATGAAATAGGACACTTGAACTTTCTGGAATAAAACAGGTCACTTGAACTTTCTGAGATGAAACAGGTACTGAGAACAGACTAATGACTTGAGCGTCTGGGAAAAACAGAATACTTTCACTTTCTGGATGAAACAGGATACTTGAGAACAGACTAATGACTGAACTGTCTAGGAAGAAACAGAATACTTTCACTTTCTGGGATGAAACAGGATACTTGAGAACAGACTAATGACTGGAACTGTCTAGGAAGAAACAGAATACTTTCACTTTCTGGGATGAAACAGAATACTTTCACTTTCTGGATGAAACAGATACCTGAATATAAACTGATGATTTGAACTTTCTGGTATGAAACAAGATAATTGACTTTTCTGGAATGAAACAAGATATTTGACCTTTTTGGTATCATCATCATCATCAAGTGCCCTGCCGCATGGTGTTGGCGATCATGGCCCTCCATATACATCTGTCCCTTGTTGCCGCAAGCACATTTTCCACCCTCTCCATCCTCATCACCCTGCAAGTCCGTCCGATGTTTTCTCCCTGGGTCTACCTGGTGCTCTCTTTCCCTCCACCTTTCCCATTGTGACCAGGTGCTGTAATTCCCCTTTCCTCATAAAATAGCCTATAAATGTCACCCGTCTTCTCCTAATCTTCCCTAGAAATGATCTTCTTGTGTCTGCATCCATCAGGGCACTTGTTTGTTTTCTTTGCTGTCCATGGAACTCTCAACATTCTTCTTAAAAACTACATCTTGGCTGCCTCAATCTTGTTCTGGCTTTGCTTGTTGACTGTCCACGTCTCACGACCGTATGAAACAAGATAACTGACCTTTTTGGGATGAAACAAGATAACTGACCATTCTGGAATAAAACAGGTTAAATGACTATACGCCGATGATTCGAACTTAGAGGGATATGACAGGATAATCATATTGTCTGGGACTAAACGGATCCTTGAACTTTGAGGAATTCAGTGTTTATTTATGATGGTTCAGGCAGCACCATATATGCGCCACTGAAATGTGTGCCAAGACTTATCTGATAGGCTTGTGAGCCTGAGCAAAAGCCACTGTGGGTCGGTGAAAACTAAGACCTGTTTATATAGGACAAGTAACGAAACTGGAACAACAGCTGTGTCACACAAAATGAAAACCACAATTGGGTGCACTGCTAGTACCAGATACAATGTGAAAACTGTTATGGTGCAGAAGGTTTATATGTAAGCTTACAACGCAAACCACAACTAATTTCGGCCTTGTGACAGATGTGGTGTAGCATATTATCATACAGAAATATCCTCCTCAAGTGACCCCCTCACACTAACTTGAAAAAGGGGCAGAGATAGAGAGAGAGGTGAAAAAACAAACAACCACAACAAAACCCAAACAAACCAGACTGGGTTTAACCCTTGAAGTAGATAATTATCCCATACACATTCTGATGAAGGAGGTGATACTGATGCCACTTTCATGTCCCCTTCATCACAGGGCACAGGACGGGTCACACCTATGTCTGTTGTTTTTAATTATTATATTATTGTTTTCATTTTTATAACTACTTAACTACACAAGAAGCTATAGTTTTACTTCAAATTATCTTTTTAACTTTACTGAGTTCTGTGACTGTCATTTGAAATTGAATGACCTTTCAATGTTATGTAAACTGTAACTATTTCTATGTTTTGTAAAGTTTAGCTATCTTATATTGTATGTTTTGTAAAGTTTAGCTATCTTACATTGTATGTTTTGTAAAGTTTAGCTATCTTACATTGTATGTTTTGTAAAGTTTAGCTATCTTATATTGTATGTTTTGTAAAGTTTAGCTATCTTACATTGTATGTTTTGTAAAGTCTAGTTATCTTACATTGTATGTTTTGTAAAGTTTAGCTATCTTAATTGTATGTTTTGTAAAGTCTAGTTATCTTACATTGTATGTTTTGTAAAGTTTAGCTATCTTACATTGTATGTTTTGTAAAGTTTAGCTATCTTATATTGTATGTTTTCGTAAAGTTTAGCTATCTTATATTGTATGTTTTGTAAAGTTTAGCTATCTTATATTGTATGTTTTCGTAAAGTTTAGCTATCTTATATTGTATGTTTTGTAAAGTTTAGCTATCTTAATTGTATGTTTTGTAAAGTTTAGCTATCTTATATTGTATGTTTCGTAAAGTTTAGCTATCTTACATTGTATGTTTTGTAAAGTCTAGTTATCTTACATTGTATGTTTTGTAAAGTTTAGCTATCTTATATTGTATGTTTTGTAAAGTCTAGTTATCTTACATTGTATGTTTTGTAAAGTTTAGCTATCTTACATTGTATGTTTTGTAAAGTCTAGTTATCTTACATTGTATGTTTTGTAAAGTTTAGCTATCTTACATTGTATGTTTTGTAATGTTTAGCTATCTTATATTGTGTTTTGTAAAGTTTAGCTATCTTACATTGTATGTTTTGTAAAGTTAGCTATCTTACATTGTATGTTTTGTAAAGTCTAGCTATCTTACATTGTATGTTTTGTAAAGTTAGCTATCTTACATTGTATGTTTTGTAAAGTTTAGCTATCTTACATTGTATGTTTTGTAAAGTTTAGCTATCTTATATTGTATGTTTTGTAAAGTTTAGCTATCTTACATTGTATGTTTTGTAAAGTTTAGCTATCTTACATTGTATGTTTTGTAAAGTCTAGTTATCTTACATTGTATGTTTTGTAAAGTTTAGCTATCTTACATTGTATGTTTTATAATGTTTAGCTATCTTATATTGTGTTTTGTAAAGTTTAGCTATCTTACATTGTATGTTTTGTAAAGTTTAGCTATCTTACATTGTATGTTTTGTAAAGTCTAGCTATCTTACATTGTATGTTTTGTAAAGTTTAGCTATCTTACATTGTATGTTTTGTAAAGTTTAGCTATCTTACATTGTATGTTTTGTAAAGTTTAGCTATCTTATATTGTATGTTTTGTAAAGTTTAGCTATCTTATATTGTATGTTTTGTAAAGTTTAGCTATCTTATATTGTGTTTTGTAAAGTTTAGCTATCTTACATTGTATGTTTTGTAAAGTTTAGCTATCTTATATTGTATGTTTTGTAAAGTTTAGCTATCTTATATTGTATGTTTTGTAAAGTTTAGCTATCTTATATTGTATGTTTTGTAAAGTTTAGCTATCTTATATTGTGTTTTGTAAACTTTAGCTATCTTACATTGTATGTTTTGTAAAGTTTAGCTATCTTACATTGTATGTTTTGTAAAGTTTAGCTATCTTACATTGTATGTTTTGTAAAGTTTAGCTATCTTATATTGTATGTTTTGTAAAGTTTAGCTATCTTATATTGTATGTTTTGTAAAGTTTAGCTATCTTACATTGTATGTTTTGTAAAGTTTAGGGTTAAAGTTATGCCTTCCAGTAGTCATGATCCCATGCCACTAATTTCAGCTCTTTAACCCTTTGACTCCCGCACCCTGTCCGCCAGCATCCTGCAGTGCCAACCATGCTAGCAAAGCAAAAACATAACCTTTCGATTCCCTCACCCTATCCACCAGCTACAGGAAGCTGGTGGATAGGGTGAGGGAATCAAAAGTTTGTTTTTGCAGTTGGTAGTCAAAGGGTTAACATATCACCACAATTATGTTCATTCAGTCGAGATCCCAGTGCCAGGAAGGCCACAGGAGTCAAAGACATCAATCTGGGGAGGGCGCTTGGTTACACAAAAAACTACGATAACACATGTTTCATAAAGCAGAAACAAAAACAAAAACAAAAATGTTCCAATGTAATTGTTTGCCTTTTGTTCTACATGTCACAGACAGCTGCATGCAGGCCATGAAGCACTATGTTTATAAACAGTAACATTGTTTTCTGTCTATGCAGGCCATGAAGCACTATGTTTATAAACAGTAACATTGTTTCTATCTCTTTTTCCCTTTTCCTTTCAGTTTTATTATTTTTCTTTTTTTTTCCCCCTTAAATGTGGCACATGACATTTTCCCTTTTATTCATGCCCTACTGTGCTCACTAACTGACATAATCCTCCAAACACTTCCATATCTAAACTTTAAGTTTAAATGGCTAAGGTCCTTAATACACATATTTTGTTTTGGCTGCATTTCAGGCCAGAAGTTTTCCAAACAACCCTCTAATATGTAATAATGTGCCAAACTCACTGGCCACTTTTGGGTGCTCTGAATCCCAGTGACCTTTTCACAACCGTGGAGGTCTGGTCATCTGAATACACAGGTATTACATAGGATTAGGGGGTGTCAATGACCGTCCACGCACTTTGACATTACCCTGCCACCACCCTCAATTTCTAGTTCTGCTGGCAGACCTCTTAAGGGGCCAATCCACTGTCAGGCACTGTCATATGGCAGGCAACAGCATGTCACATTTCTGATAAAAGTGTGTGATACAGAAGGAATGCTCCATGTTTGAATAACATGGGACAGTGTCTGATAATCATGACTCAGAATAAAGAAACAAGGCCAAACTTTACTAGTATTGTAGGAGCCAATCTGTCATATGACAA
>JAPXFY010000024.1:63501434-63558934 GCA_030674185.1 Monoplex corrugatus | reverse complement strand
TGTTGGGTGGAGGGGGTGGGGTGTTGAGGACTTTTTATGGACTTTTCCAGGCCTGTTATTTTTCAAGGCACATGCGATTCTCTTTTCTTTTTAAAAAAAAAAAACCAATCCACAACAAAATAATGACAATACATTTACACCAGAATGCAGTTCACTGACAGTTGACACAAATTTTACTCAGAATCAGCAACACTAATGAAATTCAAGCACTTTTCAAGTACCTAGGAGCTAAAGTCTAATTCTTAAGGGCTTTCTAGGTACTGAAATGGAACCCCCCAAAACAAGGGCTTTTAAGTAACGTATGAATCTTGTTTGTCATGAAAACTGGGCACACTATTGCTGTCACATGCTGACACTGGACCAGTTCCATGTCAGGTCACCATGGATATTGTCAGTATTTCCTGGGAGCAAGGAGCCACCAGGTAGGTACATGTAGTTCTCTGACGTGTTAACAGGCAGTTGGGAACATGGTCATAAGGAAACATCTTTTTATTACTATTTTCTTAAGTGTTCTGATTTTCTTGGCTGTGTGCACGCGCATTATTTTGCGCATACTGTGCAGTGCAGGCAGCATGTTGCTGCACAGTCTGCATACTCTGTTTTCATGTTTACATAAGCCACCAGACATTGACATGACTTACAGAATCTTAAATGTGTATATTCAATGGTCTGCATGTGCCTACAAATGAAAGGGGTCTGGGCACTACCAGGTCTGCACACATGCTGACTACAGGGATCAGAAAAATCTCCACTCTTTACCCACCAGGCAGGAGGCACCCAGGCAGAACACAGAACTGAATTCCAGACCTTCCGGTTTGAATATGACATCTTTTCGCTCAAACTGACGTGTCAGCCAGCTGTCAAACTCAGAAAGATTACTTAAAAGCCAACCATACTGAAAGGTGTCAAGATTGCTTGGAAGCCAAAGGTGTCAGGACTGCTTAGAAGCCAACCATGCTGAAAGGTGTCAAGACTGCTTAGAAGCCAACCACGCTGAAAGGTGTCAAGATTGCTTAGCAGCCAACCACGCTGAAAGGTGTCAAGATTGCTTAGAAGCCAACCACGCTAAAAGGTGTGTGACCATGTGGCCAGAAGGAATGACACTTCACCTTCCAGAGCAGGTCCTTTGCTCTGAATTGGTCCTCAGAAATCTGGAGACTAAAGTTTGACATTTGTTCAAGAGGGTTTGTAGCACCTGGACAACTCCATGCATGCTCCACCCAAATCTGCCAGCAATTATCTGGTGGACTCCTTCAGCTCCACCCAAATCTACCAGCAATTATCTGGTGGACTCCTTCAGCTCCACCTAAATCTACCAGCAATTATCTGGTGGACTCCTTCAGCTCCACCCAAATCTACCAGCAATTATCTGGTGGACTCCTTCAGCTCCACCCAAATCTGCCAGCAATTATCTGGTGGATTCCTTCAGCTTCACCCAAATCTGCCAGCAATTATCTGGTGGATTCCTTCAGCTCCACCCAAATCTGCCAGCAATTATCTGGTGGACTCCTTCAGCTTTACCCAAATCTGCCAGCAATTATCTGGTGGACTCCTTCAGCCTGCACTGGCAAGGTCTTGAGATGGGGAGGGGAAAGATGGAGGGTGGTAAAGGATCTATGAAACACTGAGCTGACAACACCAAAATGAGTGAAGCATTAACCATTTGACTCCTGAATCCTATCTACCGACGGCAAAAACTTACGCTTAACCCTTTTACTCCCTCACCCTATCCACCAGCTTTCTGCAGCTGGTGGATTTCTGCAGGAAGCTGGTGGATACAGATTCAAAGAGTTAAATTTTTTGCTTTGCTAGCATGAGAGACAGTGCAAAATGCTGGTGGACAGGGTGCGGGGGTCAAAGGGTTAAGATGTGCACTGACAAGCCAGTTTTTAAGTGTGGTCTGGAACTGAATTAGAGCCCTATCAAAATAACCAACCTATCAAAATAACCAACCAGACCACAGCCCTATCAAAATAACCAACCAGACCACAGCCCTATCAAAATGACCAACCATTAACCACAGCCCTATCAAAATAACCAACCAGACCACAGCCCTATCAAAATAACCAACCAGACCACAGCCCTATCAAAATAACCAACCAGACCACAGCCCATCAAAATAACCAACCAGACCACAGCCCTATCAAAAATAACCAACCAACCCACAGATCAGATAGTCCACAACCCCTATCAAAATACACCAACCAACCCACAGACAGAAGTCCACAGCCCTATCAAAATAACTAACCAGACCACAACCCTATCAAAATAACCAACCAACTCACAGACAGAAGTCCACAGCCCTATCAAAATAACCAACCAACCCACAGACAAGCAAGCTATCACACAACCCAGCTACATCAAAATAACCAAACCAACCCACAGAATACAGAAGAGTCCACAGCCCTATCAAAATAACCAACCAACCCACAGCCCACAAATAGACATCCCACAAACCCCTATCAAAATAACCAACCAACCCACAGACAGAAGTCCACAGCCCTATCAAAATAACCAACCCAGCTCCACAACCCTATCAAAATAACCAACCAGTCCACAGACAGAAGTCCACAGCCCTATCAAAATAACCAACCAACCCACAGACAGAAGTCCACAGCCCTATCAAAATAGCCAACCAGCCCAAAGACAGAAGTCCACAGCCCTATCAAAATAACCAACCAACCCACAGACAGAAGTCCACAGCCCTATCAAAATAACCAACCAGTCCACAGACAGAAGTCCACAGCCCTATCAAAATAACCAACCAGTCCACAGACAGAAGTCCACAGCCCTATCAAAATAACCAACCAACCCACAGACAGAAGTCCACAGCCCTATCAAAATAACCAACCAGAAGTCCACAGCCCTATCAAAATAACCAACCAACCCACAGACAGAAGCCCACAGCCCTATCAAAATAACCAACCAGTACCACAACCCTATCAAAATAACCAACCAACCCACAGACAGAAGTCCACAGCCCTATCAAAATAACCAACCAGTCCCAGACAGAATTCCACAGCCCTATCAAAATAACCAACCAGTCCACAGACAGAAGTCCACAGCCCTATCAAAATAACCAACCAACCACAGAAGAAGTCACAGCCCTATCAAAATAACCAACCACCACAGACAGAAGTCCACAGCCCTATCAAAATAACCAACCATCCCACAGACAGAAGTCCACAACCCTATCAAAATAACCAACCAACCCACAGACAGAAGTCCACAGCCCTATCAAAATAACCAACCAGTCCACAGACAGAAGTCCACAACCCTATCAAAATAACAACCAGTCCACAGACAGAAGTCCACAGCCCTATCAAAATAACCAACCAGCCACAGACAGAAGTCCACAGCCTATCAAAATAACACAACCAGTACAACAACAGACAGAAGTCCACAGCCCTATCAAAATAACCAACCAGTCACAGACAGAAGTCCACAGCCCTATCAAAATAACAACCAGTCAACAGACAGAAGTCCACAAGCCCTATCAAAATAACCAACCATCCCAACAGAAGTCCCACAGCCTATCAAAATAACCAACCAGGTCCACAGACAGAAGTCCACAGCCCTCATCATGTTAGTAAGGTAAAGCAATGTGGGAAGAAGATGGTCCACCATCCTCATCATGTATAGTGAAGAAAGCAGTCGGAATGAAGGCCACCATCCCTATCAGTGTGGAGGTAATAACCAATGTCCACAGACGAAGTCCACAGCCTATCAAAATGAAGCCAACCAAGTCAGACGAAGTCCACCAGCCCATCATGTGTTAGTGAAGGTAAAGCAATGTGGGAAATGAAATGGGCACCATCCTCATCATGTGTTAGTGAAGGTAAAGCAATGTGGGAGATGAAATGGGCACCATCCTCATCATGTGTTAGTGAAGGTAAAGCAATGTGGGAGATGAGATGGCCACCGTCCTCATCATGTGTTAGTGAAGGTAAAGCAATGTGGGAGATAAAATGGGCACCATCCTCATCATGTGTTAGTGAAGGTAAAGCAATGTGGGAGATGAGATGGCCACCATCCTCATCATGTGTTAGTGAAGGTAAAGCAATGTGGGAGATGAGATGAGATGGCCACCATCCTCATCATGTGTTAGTGAAGGTAAAGCAAAGTGGGAAATGAGATGGCCACCATCCTCATCATGTGTTAGTGAAGGTAAAGCAATGTGTTAGTGAAGGTAAAGCAATGTGGAATGAAATGGTTACCATCCTCATCATGTGTTAGTGAAGGTAAAGCAATGTGGGAGATGAGATGGCCACCATCCTCACCATGTGTTAGTGAAGGTAAAGCAATGTGGGAGATGAAATGGCCACCATCCTCACCATGTGTTAGTGAAGGTAAAGCAATGTGGGAGATGAAATGGGCACCATCCTCATCATGTGTTAGTGAAGGTAAAGCAATGTGGGAAATGAGATGGCCACCATCCTCATCATGTGTTAGTGAAGGTAAAGCAATGTGGGAGATGAAATGGGCACCATCCTCACCATGTGTTAGTGAAGGTAAAGCAATGTGGGAGATGAAATGGGCACCATCCTCATCATGTGTTAGTGAAGGTAAAGCAATGTGGGAGATGAGATGGCCACCATCCTCATCATGTGTTAGTGAAGGTAAAGCAATGTGGGAAATGAAATGGTTACCATCCTCATCATGTGTTAGTGAAGGTAAAGCAATGTGGGAGATGAAATGGGCACCATCCTCACCATGTGTTAGTGAAGGTAAAGCAATGTGTTAGTGAAGGTAAAGCAATGTGGGAAATGAAATGGTTACCATCCTCATCATGTGTTAGTGAAGGTAAAGCAATGTGGGAAATGAAATGGCCACCATCCTCATCATGTGTTAGTGAAGGTAAAGCAATGTGGGAGATGAGATGGCCACCATCCTCATCATGTGTTAGTGAAGGTAAAGCAATGTGGGAAATGAGATGGCCACCATCCTCATCATGTGTTAGTGAAGGTAAAGCAATGTGGGAGATGAAATGGGCACCATCCTCACCATGTGTTAGTGAAGGTAAAGCAATGTGGGAAATGAAATGGTTACCATCCTCATCATGTGTTAGTGAAGGTAAAGCAATGTGGGAAATGAAATGGGCACCATCCTCATCATGTGTTAGTGAAGGTAAAGCAATGTGGGAGATGAGATGGCCACCATCCTCATCATGTGTTAGTGAAGGTAAAGCAATGTGGGAAATGAAATGGCCACCATCCTCATCATGTGTTAGTGAAGGTAAAGCAATGTGGGAAATGAAATGGTTACCATCCTCATCATGTGTTAGTGAAGGTAAAGCAATGTGGGAAATGAAATGGCCACCATCCTCATCATGTGTTAGTGAAGGTAAAGCAATGTGGGAGACGAGATGGCCACTGTCCTCATCATGCTGGTCCCAAGAACAGTTGAGGACTCTTTATCACTTCAAAACTCGAAGAGCATTTCTCTGGTTCCAGTCCACTAGTGAAGTCAGCTCACAGGTTGTCCTCTGCTCCTGATAACCAGGTAACCCAGTACTACCTGCTGCATTTGGGAAATGAACCAAACAAAACAATATTTGATCTGGAAAGGGATGGGTTCCGCCAGGTTTGATCTGCCTGAGACATGCCACACGAAAGACACACTGTCCAGATGGAAACTATATAGAAGGATAAGAACATCTCCTTGAAACACAAGATCAGGTTGTCAGGTGCACTGGTATATCCCATCTTTCTGTAGCGAATGAGACACGGACCCTCTCAGCGAATTCGGAAATATATAAATCCAAGCCGAGGAAAGGAGGTGTTATCTCAAGACATTAAACATCAGACACACTGACCATATCACCAACGAACAAGTGCACCAAACCATCAAACAGTACACTGGACCATATGAAGATCTGATATCAGTTAAGAAAACAAACTATATTAGTATGACCATGTAACAAGATCCAATGACCTTGCTAAGTCAATCCTCAAGGGAACAACTGAGGAAAGGAGATAGAGGAAAAGGAAAAAAAAAAGGTTTAACAACACTGAGGAATGAACAGAGAAACCATGTGCAGAAACCCAGGCTGTAGAACACTGCTGAAGGAATCTGGTGAACAGTTCTTTATTGTGGTGTCTCAAATACTCTTCAGGGGGAGTTAATGGAGAAGATGAAGTCCGCTAAAACAGGTTAACACTAAAGCACCACACAAAAGTGGAAATGGCAAAACTTCTTTTTGTGAATTGACAGTTTAGAGTTGTTGAAGAGAGATTCCCTGTACTCAAACAATTCCATATCTGCTCCACACAATCTGTCATCTGTTATGTGGCAGATTCCTTGAGCCCGTGCAAAACTCTATGCACTGGCATTTTTTTAAAAATGAACTGGGTATACATGTGGAGGTTGGGAGTTGGGCATGGGGGGTGGGAATGGGGGCATTGGCGGTTGGGAACAGAAGCTATGAATGACACCACCAGAATGACCGGAGCAATAATACGACAGGCAGTGAACAGGCAGTTTACTTATATTGTGGGCTGGATAGGCAGTGAACAGGCCAATTTACTTATATAGTGGGTGGGACAGGCAGTGAACAGGCCAATTTATTATATGTGGGCTGGATAGGCAGTGAACAGGCCAATTTACTTATATTGTGGGCTGGGACAGGCAGTGAACAGGCCAATTTACTTATATTGTGGCTGGGATAGCAGTGAACAGGCCAATTTACTTATATAGTGGGCTGGGACAGGCAGTGAACAGGCCAATTTACTTATATTGTGGGCTGGGACAGGCAGTGAACAGGCCAATTTACTTATATTGTGGGCTGGGACAGGCAGTGAACAGGCCAATTTACTTATATTGTGGGCTGGGACAGGCAGTGAACAGGCCAATTTACTTACATTGTGGGTGGGACAGGCAGTGAACAGGCCAATTTACTTATATTGTGGGCTGGGACAGGCAGTGAACAGGCCAATTTACTTATATTGTGGGCTAGATAGGCAGTGAACAGGCCAATTACTTATATTGTGGGCTGGGATAGGCTGTGAACAGGCCAAATTCACTTATATTGTGGGCTAAGATAGGCAGTGAACAGGCCAATTTACTTATATTGTGGGCTAAGATAGGCAGTGAACAGGCCAATTTACTTATATTGTGGGCTGGGACAGGCTGTGAACAGGCCAATTTACTTATATTGTGGGCTGGGACAGGCAGTGAACAGGCCAATTTACTTATGTTGTGGGCTAAGACAGGCAGTGAACAGGCCAATTTACTTATATTGTGGGCTGGGACAGGCAGTGAACAGGCCAATTTACTTATATTGTGGGCTGGGACAGGCAGTGAACAGGCCAATTTACTTATATTGTGGGCTAAGACAGGCAGTGAACAGGCCAATTTACTTATATTGTGGGCTGGGACAGGCAGTGAACAGGCCAATTTACTTATATTGTGGGCTGGGACAGGCAGTGAACAGGCCAATTTACTTATTTGTGGGCTAAGACAGGCTGTGAACAGGCCAATTTACTTATATTGTGGGCTGGGACAGGCAGTGAACAGGCCAATTTACTTATATTGTGGGCTGGGACAGGCAGTGAACAGGCCAATTTACTTATATTGTGGGCTGGGACAGGCAGTGAACAGGCCAATTTACTTATATTGTGGGCTGGGACAGGCAGTGAACAGGCCAATTTACTTATGTTGTGGGCTGGGACAGGCAGTGAACAGGCCAATTTACTTATATTGTGGGCTGGGACAGGCAGTGAACAGGCCAATTTACTTATATTGTGGGCTGGGACAGGCAGTGAACAGGCCAATTTACTTATATTGTGGGCTGGGACAGGCAGTGAACAGGCCAATTACTTATATTGTGGGCTGGGACAGGCAGTGAACAGGCCAATTTACTTATATTGTGGGCTGGGACAGGCAGTGAACAGGCCAATTTACTTATATTGTGGGCTGGGACAGGCAGTGAACAGGCCAATTTACTTATATTGTGGGCTGGGACAGGCAGTGAACAGGCCAATTTACTTATATTGTGGGCTGGGACAGGCAGTGAACAGGCCAATTTACTTATATTGTGGGCTAAGATAGGCAGTGAACAGGCCAATTTACTTATATTGTGGGCTGGGACAGGCTGTGAACAGGCCAATTTACTTATATTGTGGGCTGGGACAGGCAGTGAACAGGCCAATTTACTTACATTGTGGGCACAAGAGAGATATGTGTGTGACAAATGTGGTTGACATCTTGGGGACAAGAGATATGTGTGTGACACATATGGTTGACATCTTGGGGACAAGAGAGATATGTGTGTGACAAATATGGTTGACATCTTGGGGACAAGAGAGATATGTGTGTGACAAATATGGTTGACATCTTGGGGACAAGAGATATGTGTGTGTGACAAATGTGGTTGACATCTTTAGCTAATAACTCAGTGAATGTGAACTATTCATGGGTCATAACGTCTGCAGTTTTTAAATGAAGCTTAATCTGTTTTAATAATAGAAATATGGAATAAATTCTTGGAAATTTAAAATGCAAATTTTGATATATAGGTAGAAACTATAGTGACTTGTGAGTGCCTTATTAGGTAGAAACTATAGTGACTTGTGAGTGCCTTATTAGGTAGAAACTATAGTGACTTGTGAGTGCCTTATTAGGTAGAAACTATAGTGACTTGTGAGTGCCTTATTAGGTAGAAACTATAGTGACTTGTGAGTGCCTTATTAGGTAGAAACTATAGTGACTTGTGAGTGCCTTATTAGGTAGAAACTATAGTGACTTGTGAGTGCCTTATCTAAATTTCATTAATGTATTTCATAATACAGGGTGTTTCAAAAAGAATACGTCAAAATCATCACGTGATGTGTCAAAAACGAAAAAAATTACAAACCTCTAGCATGAACACATGTGTTGTATATATGTACATTCAAGTTTCATTTCATGTTTTATAAGTGCTCAATGTGGCCACCACCGGCAGCGCGGACAACATCAAGCCGATATGAGAATTCCTCCCAAACGCGCCTCAGCATGTCACGGTCCACCGTGTTGATTGCAGCTGTTATTCGATCTTTCAAGTCATCGATACTTGCTGGAAGTGGTGGAACATAAACTTGGTCTTTAACATACCCCCACAAGAAAAAGTCACACACAGTGAGGTCCGGGGATCTGGCAGGCCAAGCACAGAGAGCAAGGTCTTTAGCACCTCTCCTCCCAATCCATCGCTGAGGCACGTTTTCATTCAGATAAGCTCTAACCCCGAGATGCCAATGGGGTGGTGCTCCATCTTGCTGAAAAATGAAGTCATTCGAATCTGCTTGCAGTAAAGTGAATAGCCAGTTTTGGAGCATTTCGAGATAGGTTTGTCCTGTAACGGTGTTTCCTTCAAAGAAAAAGGGACCATAGACCTTGTCTTGAGACACAGCACAGAAGACATTCACTTTAGGGGAATCTCTTTCATGCTCAACAGTTTCATGTGGGTGATCTGTTCCCCAAATGCGCACATTGTGACGATTGACTGTGCCGCTCAAATGGAAAGTCGCTTCGTCACTAAAAACTAAACGTGAAAAGAGAGTTTCATCACCTTCCTCCATCTCCAGCATTGACTCACAGAATGTCCTCCGCATCACCTTGTCATCATTAGTAAGTGCTTGGACGAGGCTTAGTTTGTATGGTTTCATGTGTAATCGTCTCTTTAACACACGCCAGACAGTGGTATGAGGGATGGCAAGCTGAAGACTTGCTCGACGTACGGACTTACGTGGGCTGCTCTCAAAAAAATCATGAATCCTCTCCACTTGCTCCTCTGTAACACGTGGTTTTCCAGGACTCTTTCCTTTGCACAGACACCCACTCTCTTTAAACTGTCTAACCCACCGTCGAATGCTCTCACGATGGGGCGGATCAATGCCGAATTCTGTTCTGAAAGCACGTTGCACCGTGACAATGGCGTTTGTTTTCGCGAACTCAAGCACGCAAAACGCCTTCTGCTGAGGAGTCGCCATTTTGATTGATCTTCCCACAATTCAGCTGCACCGGAAGTTATACTAACGATAGCGGTGAAACTGACACCCAATCAAACTTTGATAACTACTCTATCAAATAACCACTGATTCAGTCCACTACAATGCTATAGACCTGAAAAAACTGCGTAATGATTTTGGCGTATTCTTTTTGAAACACCCTGTATTATGCAGGTATACAATGATCTGTTTAAAGCCTGGGTTTTGTCTCACTGTGTATAAAACATACAAAATTTATCATTATCGTAGAATATTGTTGAATCTATCTATCATTATATACAAATTCCAACAGGAAACCGAACATGGTCAAAGCCATATTTTTTCTTTGTGCTTAGATATGTTTTCTTGACCAATGAGGTAAAACTATTGCACACCACTGGACACGAGGGAAGAAGAAAAATAAAATCAAATGAATAAAATTATGGACAACGATTTTCGTTCTCAAATCTTTACACACACACACACACACACACACACACTTCAGGTCTCTATGAAATAATTTTTTTTTCAAAAGGGAGACCAAAAAATCTCATTGGCTGATCCAGATTCAACGCTCCAGAGTACAGGTCACCGGCACTATGCTCAGCTGCTGTAACTGATAAGTCGACACATTTTCAGCACGCTGGGTCATCAAGAGTTCAATGCCAGTCACAACACAGAAACTGGTTTGTCTGCTGCTCATCTTAATGTTCAAATCCAGCTGGTGGAGACAGCTTATTGTTTGATATATCCTGTTCCTAAAGGATTGTTTACATGCTCAATGAGTGCCAGATATTTGCTGGCATCTTGGATAAAACATGTATGAAACTATCAGAGTGTGATGAATCATTCTTTAACCCTCTGACTCCTGCGCCTGTCCACCAGCATCCTGCATTGTCAACCGTGCAAACAAAAACTTAACCCTTTGATTCCCTCATCCTATCCACCAGCTTCCTGCAGGAAGCTGGTGGATAGGGTGAGGAAGTCAAGGGGTTAAGTTTTTGCGGTTGGTGGATAGGGTGCAGGTGTCAAAGGGTTAACCAATCCCACGTTAACATGCAGCAGAGACTCAATCTTCGGCACACAACTGATAGAGATGGAGAAATCTGGTGAACAATTCTTTACGTTTTTGCTTTGCTAACATGGTTGACAATGCAGGATCATGCCAATGGACAGGGTGTGGGAGTCAAAGGGTTAAAGTGGCACCTCAATGACTCCTCATGAAATTAAGAGAGAAGAAGACAAAGGACATTGCTGAATGCTACACATCAGACTCAAGACTTTCAAGAGAACTATACACATAAATCAAATAAACAGAACAACAACAACAAAACAACAACAACAACGAAACAACAACAACAAAAGCAAGAACTGGCTTACCATTTCTACTGTACGCATCAGACTCCAGACTTTCATGAGAACTACACACATAAATTATACACATAAGTCAAATAAACAAAACAGCAATAAGAAAACAACATGAAAAAAGAATCAGAACACATATTTAATACAATCAGACAAGATAGGTGCAAATTTTCAGCCAACTGGCGTTTGTAAAAGCTTAGACGTAAGATCACAAATAAACAAACGCCAAATACAAAAATTACGAGAAAAAGACTGAAACTTCATTTTAGTCCTTTTCTCCCACTGGACAAGTAGTAAGGAATTTGGAAAACAACAACCACAACAAAAGCACGAACTAGCTTACCATTTGTACTGTGCACTGTAGTGTTATTTGCTGTCGATGAAGGCACAGAAAACTGCCGTGATACTGTTGGACCTGATGAGTTGGGACGCTCTGTTGGCAATGAATGGTACTGCACCTCAGATCTTTCTCTCTTCTCTGCAAACAATATGCTGATTGTAAGAACACAGCTGTCGAATTCAGGCTGGTTGTGAGAAGGACTGCGACTTTAAACAGGACATGGTTTATTTTGGTAAGGCTCTCTCTTCATCATATACACTACCACCAATGAACAAAACACACACACACACACACACACACACACACACAAACACACACACACACACACACACACACACACACACACACACACACACACACACAGGACACACTGAAGCTGAGTACTCACCAGTACATTTAAGAGTGGGAATTTTTTTCAAATCACGTGTGAACTTAATAGACTAAGCATCAGTATACAAATACAGAGAATTCTCTAAACAAGGAACCATAATACTTTTTTAACTCTCCCGCTACGAGCGTCGGGATTTCCCGACCATGTCTCAACAACGCTTGTCTACGAGTGTCAGAGAAATCCGACTTGAGTTTTGAAAATTCACAGGTCTTTCAAAAGTTCCGTTAACCGAAACTAAGAGCCAGAAATAGAATGTCCCATCATTCTTAGTCTCGTTTCAGGCCATTAGGTCACTGTACTAAGCAGCTGGTGAGTGGTCAGTGCAAAGTCCACGACCCACTATCTCCGCAGCGAAGCAGACGACAGAAAAGCAAATGGCTGAACAATACTCAACAACTTGGCGTTGTTCAACACGATCTCTTCCTTCAGTGCACGTGGAGTGTGTGCACGTTGGAACTTGGATTGTATCAAATTTCATTTAAAATGTGACTGTAGGAACTGATGTATTGACCTGACTGTATTTTGTAAGGCATTTTTCACCTGAAAATGTCTAATTTTACTTGTACCGTTACTCAGCAACTGTGAGGATTAACAGTTGAAATTTCAGCCTGTTGTACACCAATCTTTTAATACATGACCCACCAAATTTCAAAATTCTGTTTTCATTTATTTGTATGAGAATGTTTCTCATGACCTATACAAATGGTGCGTATCAGGGGAACGGGAAGGGGCATAATCGTACGTAGCGAGTGAGTTAATGTGTACATTTCTACAGAGTTTAAAAAAAAAAAATTTCAAAAAATTATGACATTAACATTAATACCTGAAAACATAGGCTGTAACGTTAAATTAAAACCTTTACAGCAGAACATACAACTGTGGTGCTACTAAAAGCAAAACGTGACTGCATTTTACCAGTCATGTCAACTCAAGGGGGACAATCTATCTTCCAAAACATGACACAATTCAATATTAAAAAAACGAAAACAAAAAACAAATCAAACAAAAACAATCCCACCAAAACAACAACAACAAAATCCCAACAACAACAACAACAAAACCCACATACCCAAAAAATAAAAACAGAAAACAACCAAATCAGACAACAGAAAACAAAAACAAAAAACCCTCCCCTAAAACAAAAATACAACCACAACAAAGGGAAAATATACATACTAAGCATGGGTTGGCCAAGTGGGTAAGATGTTGAATTTCCAACCAGAAGGTTCGCTGAGTTCGATCCAACTGGTTACCTCTACTAGGTGAATAAAGGGTGGAGATGTTTCCGAATCTCCAAGGTCAACATGTATGCAGACCTGGTTGGTGCCTAAGTTCCTTTGCTATGTACACATGCAGAATACCAAATACATATCTTACTTTATTACTAATATTAGGGATAATTATGTATATTTGTCATGTCTATGTCGGGCAGTTTATGGAAACATACACATACCCAGCATGCACACCCCTCCCACAAACACACACACACACAGACTGTGAAACAACACAGTGGAGTGTGGTCAGCTTATCAAACAGCTCGAGTTTTCCATACTCCCTCCAAAAGAATCATTATTTGCAATGGGCATCGAGTCCAAATGAGATTGTCCACTTCAATATTAAAATCTCACATTATTATTGTAACATGTCCTGATTTACATTGAGCCTCAGTTTTCTCTAATCCTACACAGAAATTGTCAATTTTCTTCTCAGTACTTACAGATGTTATGCGTATACTTGAGCGATATTGATATCAAATGGTTTATCCTCCAATCAGACCAGTACAACGTAGTCTGATGTAACCCAGCATCCTTTGATAGACTGACTAGTCATTGTCCACATTGATGCCTACCCTCTTTCATGTGTGTCCCCTCCAGAATATATAATTTTATGCTTGCCTGATGTTATCATGCCTGCTGCCTTCCATCTCAGTCCTCCTAGTCCTAAAATATTGATGTTCAATCTTTCCATCTGGACTTTTCTGGTTTTCCATTCTGAAGCATTGTTCTAACATTCTACGTTGCAATTATTATTACATTTAATCTGATGGCAGTAACCTGATGATTGTCTGGTGTCACCTGCTCAGCATGACATCCTTTAACACGATATGTTACATTTTCTTATCAGTGAGCTGAGGCATCTGTAAAAGCAATTGAATCATTTTGTTTGGATCATAATTCTAATGCTTTTGGCTATTCTTTGGCTTTCGGCTATTTCCAGAAAAAAATGGAAATTTAATTCTACAATTTTTTAAAAAAAATTTATATTTTAGGATCATCGCACCCAGGAGGTTACCTCTGCGTTCACTTTTTTTTTTTTGGTCCTATTTTTGCGGCACCTCAATAGCAACAAAAGCTGGCACTTTTTTTTTCTTTTTCCTTTTTCTTTTTTTTACAATGCGATGATGATGATGTCGATGAGGATGATAATCTTGATGCTAAGGAATTCCATCTAGGATTGAGACTGCGTGACAGGGCTGTACTCTACACTTACTATCATAACATATCCTGGCGTCAACCAGGCCCGAGAGATACAGACACCTGTGGTGCTGGTCAGAAGATTTGAGCAACACCCTCAATGACGCATTCGTGAAGTGGGTGAGACTCGACTGTGTGGTCCCAGTCTTCCCAATGAGCCCATATCACGCCCAACTCTGTTTAGGAGCTGGTTTGAGCAAAAAAATGCCACAATGATTATTGAAGGTAATGATGGGGATTCGAACCCACAACCTTCCAGTCAGTAGTCCGTTGCGCTAACCACCACACCACAGCGACTGGTTAATTCTACAAGTTTTGTTCACTCCGAATCTCTAAAACTGTAAAAGTACATATAAAATTAAATCAAAATGAACAATTCTTTTTGAAACCAAATATTGTGTAAATATTAAACCAGACGGTCACACTATCATCCTGAAATGTCATGCTCTTCATTATTCAGATATTCATGCTCTCTCTCTCTATCTGTCTCTCTCTCTCTCTCACACAAATACACGCACACATGCACATAAATTACACACACACACACTCACACATACATACATGCAAGCTTACACACACACACACACACACACACACACACACACATACACACACACACACACACACACACACACACACACACACACACACACACACACACACACACACACACACACACACACACTGATAGTATAGAGTGAGAAAACTGGGCCATAATACTCCCTATGCTTTTCACTCACACACCCTCCCCACTCCCCTATAAACAAACTGACATATCACCCACTGAGCTTGCCATACTCAGGGAAGAAAGAGCTGTCAAAGAAATTAAATTCTGTAACACAGTGGTCAACTGAAATATGTTGGACACGCAATCCGTAATGAGAGAACAGACTTGATGTCCACTGTCCTCCAAGGTAAAGTGGAAGGAAAGAGAAACAGAGGACGGCCACCTGCATCACTTGCTAGAAACATCACAAACATCAGTGGCAAGAAACTCCAGGAGGTGGTCAGACTTAGCCAAGATCGAGAGTGCTGGAGGCAACTTGTGAGGACATCATGTGCAGCGGCCAACACTGTTCCCGGTGACGCCGACAGGTGAGACAGGTGAGGTTGTTCAAAATGCTCTCATTACTCAAGAAGTTAACAATGGACTAATGTGCTGACATTCTGGTGGTGTCATGAAGTGTTTCCTTTTACGTCTTTTAGGTCTTGTCTTCATTCTTACTTAGGATGTGTTATCCCCGTTGGAAATATCATTTCATCTCCATAAACTCAACGAAACACCAGCAGCAAATCACTTCAAACCTTTTACTGGGCTTAGTAACACCTTCTCCCCTACTTCTTGTCAAACAGTTTGAAAAATGGGGCATGAAGAAGTGCTGAATTTTGCAAGCCAGAACCTTTTGGTGCTCTTTGCTGTACAGTTTACTTTATATCTTCTGTATGAGTCATGCTTAACTCTATTGTGACTGCACTTGCCACAGCTGAGCTCTTCTGCTTGCCTAGGGCTGCCACAGTGAAATCACTGAGAACCGGGTGCAAGTGAATTTATCCATCGATTTTAGACAAAGAAACCGGCAAATCGTAGCTGAAGCATTCAACGGAAGTACCCTCCACAAGGGAAGCAACTGCCAACTACTAAATCATTAGCATAAGAAAAGTAGAGGGAGTTATGTACCCTAGACCGTCTGTTACTATGATCAAAGTAACCCGTCCTCAGTGAGAGCTCAGCTGTTACTTCAATCGAAGTAGCACGTCGTCAAAGAGTTAAACCCTCACATCACTGTTGGCAACTCAGGCTGACTACACGGCTTCACAAATATGGTGGTGAACTCAGTTGAGACACTGTTGAACATCTGTAATCGACCTGGATGATTCAACTTTCTGCACTGATCTTTCCTGTATGAAGTATGAATAAAACTGATGGTGAGGTTGCAAGATTATGACTGTTTAGTGTATCTATCTTATGGCCATCCAGAGGTTGCAAGATTATGACTATTTAGTGTATCTATCTTATGGCCATCCAGAGGTTCCATGGTTATGACAATTTAGTGTGTCTATCTTATGGCCATCCAGAGGTTCCATGGTTATAACAATTTGGTGTGTCTATCTTATGGCCATCCAGAGGTTCCATGGTTATGACAATTTAGTGTGTCTATCTTATGGCCATCCAGAGGTTCCATGGTTATGACAATTTAGTGTGTCTATCTTATGGCCATCCAGAGGTTCCATGGTTATGACAGTTTAGTGTGTCTATCTTATGGCCATCCAGAGGTTCCATGGTTATGACAGTTTAGTGTGTCTATCTTATGGCCATCCAGAGGTTCCATGGTTATGACAATTTAGTGTGTCTATCTTATGGCCATCCAGAGGTTCCATGGTTATGACAGTTTAGTGTGTCTATCTTATGGCCATCCAGAGGTTCCATGGTTATGACAGTTTAGTGTGTCTATCTTATGGCCATCCAGAGGTTCCATGGTTATGACAATTTAGTGTGTCTATCCTACAGATGTCCAGTTCTCTGACTGCGCAGACAATGTGCAGCTGCACACTCAGTCCAATGCGAAGTGGTGCTGGCTGGCGGGAATAGCAGTGATCAAAGGTTACATAAGATTGCAGTTAATCATGACAGCGTCACTAAAGCATATTTGAGGAGAAAGCTAAGGTGTGATATGAAACAAGAAGACTTACCCTTGAAAGGCTGTTGACTGGCACCATTAATAGGCTGTTTAAGCTCTGTCTGGTGACGACTGGCACCATTAACAGGCTGTTTAAGCTCTGTCTGGTGATGACTGGCACCATCAATAAGCTGTTTGACCCCTGTCTGGTGACGACTGGCACCATTAACAGGCTGTTTAAGCTCTGTCTGGTGATGACTGGCACGATTAACAGGCTGTTTAAGCTCTGTCTGGTGACGACTGGCACCATTAACAGGCTGTTTAAGCTCTGTCTGGTGATGACTGGCACCATCAATAAGCTGTTTGACCCCTGTCTGGTGACGACTGGCACCATTAACAGGCTGTTTAAGCTCTGTCTGGTGATGACTGTCACGATTAACAGGCTGTTTAAGCTCTGTCTGGTGACGACTGGCACCATTAATAAGCTGTTTGACCTCTGTCTGGTGACGACTGTCATCCCACGGCACCCCTTCAGAAGACACCAAAGAAAAGTTCTCTGATGCACTGCCATCAAACACATGTCTGTGGCTGGAGTAGGAAGCTGAAGCAGGTGGACCACTGTTGCAGTGGGAAGGGGACACAGCGCTACGCCAGTGAGTAAAACAGTTACATGGCCCAGCATGGGAACAGTAGTTGGCATCGCTGACTGGACGTGAGGAAGAATGATGGGTTTGATATGAAGGCTGTTGATGGCTTGGGAAACTCAGGGGTCGGTTGAACTGTGAAAGCTGTGGTAATGGTGGGTGGCTTGATGGCCCACCCATCCCAGAAACTGTAGCCAGAGATGTATCAGGCTGAATGTTGTTCTCTGTTACTGGCCTTCCAGGTTCAACCACCTGTCCTTCAAGAGGCAATTTCAACTCATCGATTTCTGCCAAGTTGTCGGTTCTACCATGATGGCGCTGGGAATCTTCATAGGTTGGCAGAAGCGCAGAAGATCTACTTCCATCACCATGTACGCCAAAGGAAAAGGAATTCTCCCCAGCTTCTGGTCTGCCTGGCTGCAAGTGCTCATGGCTCACAGTTTGGTCTGAATAAGCAAATGACATCTCACGGGCAAAGGCTACACCATTCTGATGGCCGAAATCATTTCTGTCCGCATGAATGGCAGAATGGAACGAGTTCTCACAGGCAGGTGGACGATGAGAACTTCTTAAGGAATTAGAGTCGTGTTGTTGGGGAATGCCCCCGCCCATTCTTCCACAAGATGATGGAGAACTGTGCGACAGGCTACACCCAGCGTTCAGATTGTTGTATGGAACAGCGCCGTCTCCCGCTGCTAAGTAGTTGGACTGCTGGGAAGCACCACTGTCATAGGGTGGAGGGGGAGATGGATTTCTACCCCTGGACAGAAGATGCTCACCAGGGTTCAGTGAAGGGGGCTCTGATTGTTCCTGGCCTTCTCGGCTGCCCTGGTTGTACATTCTTCTGATAGCTGTAACACAAAGAGATGACAAAAAAAACTACTGTCACATGGTGTGACCTTAGTAGTTAATGGCAAGCAAGTAGCAAAGTTGTATACATACCTACCTACCTACCTACCTACCTACCTACCTATCTATCTATCTATCTATACAACACACACACACACACATCATCATCATCATCATCAAGTGCCTTGCCACATGGCGTTGGCGATCATGGCCCTCCACATGCATCTGTCCCTTGTTGCCGCAAGCACATCTTCCACCCTCTCTGTCTTCAGCCACTCTGCAAGTTTGTCCAATGTTTTCTCCCTGGGTCTACCTGGTGCTCTCTTTCCCTCCAGCTTTCCCATCATACACACACACATACTCATATTTTATACATATATATATCTATATATATATATATATATACAGAAATATAATTATACAGTATATATATATATATATATATATATATATATATATATATATATATATTATATATATGACCTCCCACCACGAAATCACCAAGAAATCATACACGCACACATACTCATACTTTATATATATATATATATCTATAAATATATATACATATATATATATGTGACCTCCCACCAAGAAATCAGTCAGTCGAACAGCACTAGGAGCTGAAAAGGTGACTGAGGGTCTATCTGGGATGTTTTGACTTTTTCTCAAAATTGATTTCTGTAGACTATAATCTATCCCCCACAGAAATGTTTTTCTTGAAAAAATATCATTAATCAATTTAAATCGGTATTTTAATGCACTGATCGCAGCAGAAAGAATGCAATTTCCTACCAAAAGTACCTATTTTTATCTCTTATTATGAACCGTAACCTGTACAGTACCGCACATGTAATATACTGATGGAAAGCTCTTTGGTGCACCTTTCAGATAATGACAGCGAAAATTAGAAACAAACTGGGTCAAAGCCACCAAATAAAGAAATTTAAGGAAAATGTGTAGGACAGCACACAAAAACTTTAGAGGCCGTTTTCTCAAAATGGCCATCATACAACTTAATGAATTTAAAACATACATAACTTCTACAATTTTTTTAGTACAAGCTTTATTCAAGTACCAAAATAATCAGCAGAATGTACACTTTCCAGTGATATGTATATCTCAAAATGCCCAAAATGCTAGTTAAGACTGATTTCATGGTGGGAGGTCACACACACACACCACACACACACACACACACACACACACACATATATATATCCTTTTCTATGCCACTTAACCCTTTGAGCCCCGCACCCTATCTGCCAGGAAGCTGGTGGATAGGGTGAGGGAGTCAAAGAGTTGTTTTTGCATCGCTAGCATGGTTGACAATGCAGGGTGCTGGTGGACAGGGTGCGGGAGCCAAAGGGTTAAGTGGCCACAGAGCCTGGTACCATTTTCCACAGTGCTACGATGATGCATGACGAGGATGACAACCATGGTGCTATAAAATTCCTTTCCAGATTTACATGTGTAATGTGTGAAAGAGCTACACTCCAAGCTTCCTTTCATAATACATCCTGGCATCAACCAGGCCTGAGAGATACACACACCTTCAGCATTGGTCAGGAAATTAGAGTAACGCCCTCAATAGAGCATTTGTGAAGTAGATGAAACGCTACAAAAAGATGCCAGTCTTCTCAAATAGCCCATAGCAAGCTCAACTCTGGGTACAAACTGGTTTGGGTCAAAAAATCCTACGCTGATAGGATTCAAATCCACAACCTTCAAGTTGTTAATCTGTTCAGTAAACAGTCACACCAAGGCAGCTTGTGATTCTGATACAGTTGTTGCATCCTCACACTGGACGGAGCAGCAGGGAAGTTTCAGTCTTTTTCTCCTAATTTTTATATCTGGTGTTTGTTTACAATACAATATACAATATTTTATTTATATAGCGCAAAATCTTGATAAAATCAAATCTAAGCGCTGTTTGTTTGTTTGTAATCTTACGCTTGACAAAAGGCCAGTTGGCCAAAAATTTGCACCTGTCTTGTCTTGTTGTATTAAATACACGTTCTTATTATTTTTTCATGTTTTTTCTGGTTCCTGTTTGCTTGAATGTGGGCAGTCACACTTGTTTTAAAAATAAGATGGTTAAGGAGAATTTTCCAGGACGATTCTCTGCTGAAGAAAATATTGAAGTGTGCATTCCAAGAAGTGTTGAATCTGCCAAGGTATGGTGGAGAGTATGCAAATATATTCATGACATTGTGTGACACTAAATTCTGGTCTGATGTAACAAAACATTATACACAGCTACATGGTAAATGTGGAGCAGGAAATGCTGGTGAGTTTCTTGCTGAAAAAAATCCATTACAATATAACATAGTCAAAGACAACAAAACTGTACATTTAAAACCATCGACTGATAATAACATAACTATCATGAGTTTATCAATGCAGAAGGAAACTTTCTAAGTTTTGATGTTTTTGAAAAAAAATTCCCAAGCATGCCTAATGATTTTTTGGTATACAAAGATGTGAGGACAGTGTAACAGACATTCAAAGAAAACTCAAACATAGACATCAATGAAAAAATTAGTTATGAAAACTCCAAAGTGTGGGAATTTTATTTATTTGAGCATAGTAGACTTAAAAAAAATATACATAATTATCACAGACAAGGGAGTTAATCCACCATGTGTAAGAAAATGGCAACAGACTTTTCCTGTTGTCATCAAACACTTTGTGCCTGTCTGCAGGGAGTGGAAGAGGGTTGGTGTGAGAGTGAAGAACATGCTACATGCCCTTGGATGTATTGCATGTTTATGGGACATCAGAAGATTGTGACAGCTGATACAGCTACGGGGAAACACTTCACTTTTTGAGTTGACAGTTTACCAAAACATACTCTTTGAGATCGTTAGATTACGATTCAGTCACAATATGTACTGTGTATGATCTTGCGTGCATGGTGCATCATTGTACATGTACTACTGTACAATCCCTTTATTACGAAAGAAAAGAACTTTTTTTTAAACAACACCCCCCCCCCCCCCCACCACTTATGTGCGTGCGCCCACACAGACAGACAGACAGACACACACACACACACAAAAAAGGGTTTTGACTGAATCAGAAAGTGTATAAGTGCTGATGCCCAGTTGGATAAAACAAACTTTTACAGTGGAAAGTTTGTGCTTGGTGCCAGTGAGCACTGCTTCAATTTTTATCTCATCTCCATTCAACTGTAGTTTAGACTTTATTCCCATGAGTTTTAAATCTGCAGAAGGCGTGTAACAAACATGAATAAACTCTACCAGCATACTAAATAGATAAATCCTTAGATAAATGAATCAATAAATACATTTTCATCACATGTAAAGTGTATTACAAAGATAATGAGCAGTATTGATTAGTTGTGTGTGTGGTTGTGTGGGGTGTGTGTGTGTGTGTGTGTGTGTGTGTGTGTGTGTGTATGTGTGTGTGTGTGTGTGAGAGAGAGAGAGAGGAGAGAGAGAGAGGGAAGAGAGAGGGAGAGGCATCTTGACCTAGGCATAGGCCTAACCAGTTGCACTTTGCTTAATATTTTAAACAAAGTGAATCAGCACTATATCTGACCCTACCCAGTATTTTTTTCCAATGGAGAGGACCAGAAAGAATTTGCAGCAAACGGTAGCACAGCAGGGAAACAAACAGAAATTCTGACACCAGTCACAGAGCATAACATTGATAAAAGCTTCCTCTGTCATGTCCGTGGCATTTTGGAGTTGTTTCCCTCTCCTAGCTGTGCTGCCACCATGATCTTTGTCTTCCTCACACTCCCCTTCGCTTGTATTAATGACTGATAAGGGGTGGTGTTTATAATCAGCCAACTGATTGCTCTCCTCACCAGAAAAATCATCACTGTCATCTTCAACCGTCTCTTCATTGTTTGACTGCGCAGTCTGAAGCATTTCAATGTTTGACTCTGCAGTTTGAAGCATTTCAATGTTTGACTCTGCAGTTTGAAACATTTCAATGTTTGACTCCGCAGTTTGAAGCATTTCAATGTCTGACTTTGCAGTCTGAAGCATTTCAATGTTTGACTCTGCAGTCTGAAGCATTTCAATGTTTGACTCTGCAGTCTGAAGCACTTCAATGTTTGACTTTGCAGTCAGAAGCATTTCAACGTTTAACTCTGCAGTCTGAAGCATTTCAATGTTTGACTCTGCAGTCTGAAGCATTTCAATGTTTGACTCTGCAGTCTGAAGCATTTCAATGTTTGACTTTACAGTCTGAAGCATTTCAATGTTTGACTCTGCAGTCTGAAGTATTTCAATGTTTGACTCTGCAGTCTGAAGCATTTCAATGTTTGACTCTGCAGTCTGAAGCATTTCAATGTTTGACTTTACAGTCTGAAGTATTTCAATGTTTGACTCTGCAGTCAAAAGCATTTCAATGTTTGACTCTGCAGTCTGAAGTATTTCAATGTTTGACTTTACAGTCAGAAGTATTTCAGTGTCTGACTTTGCAGTCTGAAGTATTTCTCTGTTTGACTCTGCAGTCTGAAGTATTTCAATGTTTGACTCTGCAGTCTGAAGCATTTCAATGTTTGACTTTACAGTCTGAAGTATTTCAATGTTTGACTCTGCAGTCTGAAGCATTTCAATGTTTAACTCTGCAGTCTGAAGTATTTCAATGTTTCACTCTGCAGTTTGAAGCATTTCAATGTTTAACTCTGCAGTCTGAAGCATTTCAATGTTTGACTCTGCAGTCTGAAGCATTTCAATGTTTGACTCTGCAGTCTGAAGCATTTCAATGTTTGACTCTGCAGTCTGAAGCATTTCAATGTTTGACTCTGCAGTCTGAAGCATTTCAATGTTTGACTTTACAGTCTGAAGTATTTCAATGTTTGACTCTGCAGTCTGAAGCATTTCAATGTTTAACTCTGCAGTCTGAAGTATTTCAATGTTTCACTCTGCAGTTTGAAGCATTTCAATGTTTAACTCTGCAGTCTGAAGCATTTCAATGTTTGACTCTGCAGTCTGAAGCATTTCAATGTTTGACTCTGCAGTCTGAAGCATTTCAATGTTTAACTCTGCAGTCTGAAGTATTTCAATGTTTCACTCTGCAGTTTGAAGCATTTCAATGTTTAACTCTGCAGTCTGAAGCATTTCAATGTTTGACTCTGCAGTCTGAAGCATTTCAATGTTTGACTCTGCAGTCTGAAGCATTTTAATGTTTGACTCTGCAGTCTGAAGCATTTCAATGTTTGACTCTGCAGTCTGAAGCATTTCAATGTTTGACTCTGCAGTCTGAAGCATTTCAATGTTTGACTGCAGTCTGAAGTATTTCAATGTTTGACTCCGCAGTCTGAAGCATTTCAATGTTTGACTCTGCAGTCTGAAGCATTTCAATGTTTGACTCTGCAGTCTGAAACATTTCTAGAACTTCAGCGGAGGTAAAAAGCTTCTGTCATCGACTTATTCGCATTTTGGGACTATGAAGTACTCACTTGAAATGCCGTCTTTGTCTGAAGTGAGCTTAGTGGGTGGTATCAAACAATATGAGGTCACATGCACAAGGTCAAATAAAATCAGTGCTGACTGGCTGCCTTGACTAGTGGAAAGGCCAATGAAGCTATCTGTAACTTATAAAGTCATGTAAACATTGTGGTGGAACTTCAAAACAGACCAAATCCCCTAAAGGCCATGTTCGTATGAAACATCTGTAAACTGAGCATCCCCTATAGGGGACATCTGGATGGAGACAGTTCAAATACAAAAAGACAGACAATCTGTCTGTGTCACACAAAGACACGAAATATCAAGTTGTGGATTACAGCAAACACAGGCAAGCTTGAAAAATTCTCACGTTAAGGAAGAGAAATTGTTTTCACTGCTGACCCAGTAGCTGTAACAAAGTGTTTAGTATAGTGGATTAATGACTCAGTAGCTGTAACAAAGTGTTTAGTATAGTGGATTAATGACTCAGTAGCTGTAACAAAGTGTTTAGTATAGTGGATTAATGACTCAGTAGCTGTAACAGTGTTTAGTATAGTGGATTAATGACTCAGTAGCTGTAACAAAGTGTTTAGTACAGTGGATTAATGACTCAGTAGCTGTAACAAAGTGTTTAGTATAGTGGATTAATGACTCAGTAGCTGTAACAAAGTGTTTAGTATAGTGGATTAATGACTCAGTAGCTGTAACAAAGTGTTTAGTATAGTGGATTAATGACTCAGTAGCTGTAACAAAGTGTTTAGTATAGTGGATTAATGACTCAGTAGCTGTAACAAAGTGCTTAGTATAGTGGATTAATGACCCAGTAGCTGTAACAAAGTGTTTAGTACAGTGGATTAATGACTGAGTAGCTGTAACAAAGTGTTTTAGTATAGTGGATTAATGACTCAGTAGCTGCAGATTCAAATCCAGTCAGACTGGACCAAAGTGTTGTTGAATGTTTTAGCCCCTAACCAGCTCCAATGAACGTACTATGGGCTCACTGGGGAACCTGGGGCTCTATAATCATGTCTCATCTACTTCATGGATATGTCATTTAGGATGTTGCTCAAACTTCCTGACTACCATCACAGGAGTTCCTCTCGGTCTGTATGATGCAGGATACTTTATGAGGAAGCATACAGTACATCCATGTCACCAAAACCTCAATCTAAATGGAACCCTACAGCATCATCAATATTATCTAACCTCAATCCAAAATGGAACCCTGTAGCATCATCAATATTATCTAACCTCAATCCAAAATGGAACCCTGTAGCATCATCAATATTATCTAACCTCAATCCAAAATGGAACCCTGTAGCATCATCGTTATTATCTAACCTCAATCCAAAATGGAATCCTACAGCATCATCAATATTATCTAACCTCAATCCAAAATGGAACCCTGTAGCATCATCAATATTATCTAACCTCAATCCAAAATGGAACCCTGTAGCATCATCAATATTATCTAACTTCAATCCAAAATGGAACCCTGTAGCATCATCAATATTATCTAACCTCAATCCAAAATGGAACCCTACAGTATCGTCGTTATTATCTAACCTCAATCCAAAATGGAACCCTACAGCATCGTCGTTATTATCTCCATTCTCATGTATCATCAGATGAACAATGAGGCAAAAGTGAAAAAAAAAATTTTCACACAATGTTTTAAAACAATCACTTTAACAAAGAGGAGGAATAAACACTTTGCTGTATGTACCTGGCATTGCCTCAAGGATGACCCGCTGTCCGTCAGAGTGCATGTCACACAAAGTTCTGTACACATGGTAGACTGTGAATCCATCACCATCCCTATCAATCAGGTAATCCAGCACCAAACCAATGGAACTGCGGGCAAACTGGGTTTTCTGCGAGTCTAACCACTGAAACAGAATATTTCCATGGGGATAAATGCATGCAGCAAAATAACAAGGACAGAAGAGTACTGACACCTAGTTGTCTTTCCACACTCACATAAAACCTATTTCCAATCTCATGTGTATGGGTGTCCTACTATTTTGTTGAGCATCCTAACATATATATGTATTTATTTATAGAAGAATGATTAAAAAAACAACAACAACACCAACTCCAAAAAAGAAACAAAACAAAACAAAAACAAAACAAAAATCAAGATGATCAAACCAGATTTTGTATTTTTCAAAGTCATTATGACCTTGAGGATGCACAGGATACAACAAAACTTCAAGAGAAGTGAGGGCAATGAAAGATTGTCACAAAAGTGAAAGGAGAATGTATATACACATATTCACAAGTTTCTGTCAAACTGGTGTTCAAATACTTTCCTGAAAAAGTGTTATTTAAGGCACATTTTTGGTCTATGTGACCTTGTCCATGGCACTATACCTTCTGAACTTTGGCACTCATGATTCTTCAATTGTCTACACCTTTGATCCACATTTGGAAAACATTCAACCACATCAAAACTGGAAAAAAAAAACCTTCCTAACACATTCTTGCCATGGACAAAAACACACCTCTTCCAGTTATTATCATAGTAGTAGTAATAGTAATATTAACAGTAGTAGTAGTAGTAGTAGTAGTAGTAGTAGTAGTAGTAGTAGTAGTAGTAACAGTATTCAAAAACTAGCTGACTACTCACAGCTACATCATGGCTATAATCATCTCAAACAAAACACACACACCTAAACACACTGACGACTCTAACTGTGGATATAGTATACTTGTAAATATGCAAAATCAACTGTGGATATAGTATACTTGTAAATATGCAGAATCAACTGTGGATATAGTATACTTGTAAAAGTGCAGAATTAACTGTGGATATAGTATACTTGTAAATGTGCAGAATTAACTGTGGATATAGTATACTTGTAAAAGAGCAGAACTAAATGTGGATATGGTATACTTGTAAAAGTACAGAACTGTAAATATATAGAATTAACTGTGGATATAGTATACTTGTTAAAGTGCAGAATTAACTGTGGATAGAGTATACTTGTTGAAAAAGACTGGGTCCACGACCCCCCATTCGCCGATGACTGCGCTCTGAACGCCACCACTGAAGTGAAAATGCAGCAGAGCATGGATTGATTCGCATCATCCTGCACAAACTTCAGACTCACCATCAGTACGAAGAAGACCGAAGCCATGTTTCAGCCTGCGCCACAACAGCGGTACTTGGAACCAAGCATCACTGTCGAAGGAGAAACCCTGAAAGCTGTGGACAATTTTACATACCTCGGAAGCACGGTCTCAAGATCAGTGAACATAGACACTGAGGTAGACACACACACTGCCAAAGCAAGTTCAGCTTTTGGACACCTCAGGGTATCGGTATGGGACAGGAGAGGTATCAAACTGTCCACCAAGCTGAAGGTATACAAGGCAGCCATTCTGCAAACCCTTCTGTATGCCTGTGAGACATGGACCATATACGAGCGCCACGCCAAGAAACTCAATTGATACCACATCAACTGCCTCAAACAGCTCCTGAAGATCACCTGGAAGGATAGAATACCTGACACAGGTGTCCTCGATCAGGCTGGAATGACTAGCATTCACACCCTGCTCAGAAGAGCCCAACTCAGATGGGCCGGACACATCATGCGTATGCAAGACATGCGTCTCCTGAAGAGACTGCTCTATGGTGAGCTAGCAGATGGCATACACTCGTGAGGAAGGCCAAAGCTGCGCTTCCAGGACACGCTTAAAGCGTCCCTGAAAAACTTCGGCATTGACACCAAGACATGGGAGGTCCTTACACAAGACCGCTCATCATGGAGAAGTTGCGTTGGCGAAGGTGCCACCTCCTACGAACAAACCAGGATCAGTGGAGCACAAAAGAAACGACAGCTGCGTAAATCCCCAGCCAACTCCTAAGTCCAGAATCCAGCAGAACACATGTCTCATCTGCGGCCAAGCCTTCCGTGCACGAATCAGCCTCATCAGTCACAGGCGGACACATGAAATGTGACGCTCCTTGGTCATCGTAGATCACGACGGACGAACAACAAGAAGTATACTTGTTAAAGTGCAGAATCAACTGTGGATATAGTATACTTGTAAATGTGCAGAATTAACTGTGGATATAGTATACTTGTAAATGTGCAAAATCAACTGTGGATATAGTATACTTGTAAAAGTGCAGAATCAACTGTGGATATAGTATACTTGTATATGTGCAGAATCAACTGTGGATATAGTATACTTGTAAATGTGCAGAATCAACTGTGGATGTAGTATACTTGTAAATGTGCAGAATTAACTGTGGATATAGTATACTTGTATATATGCAGAATCAACTGTGGATATAGTATACTTGTAAAAGTGCAGAATTAACTGTGGATGTAATATACTTGTATATATGCAGAATTAACTGTGGATGTAGTATACTTGTAAATGTGCAGAACCAACTGTGGATATAGTATACTTGTATATATGCAGAATCAACTGTGGATATAGTATACTTGTAAAAGTGCAGAATTAACTGTGGATGTAACATACTTGTATATATGCAGAATCAACTGTGAATATAGTATACTTGTAAATGTGCAGAATCAACTGTGTGATATAGTATACTTCTATATGTGCAGAATCAACTGTGGATATAGTATACTTGTATATATGCAGAATCAACTGTGGATATAGTATACTTGTAAATGTGCAGAATTAACTGTGGATGTAGTATACTTGTAAAAGTGCAGAATCAACTGTGGATATAGTATACTTGTATATATGCAGAATCAACTGTGGATATAGTATACTTGTAAATGTGCAGAATCAACTGTGGATATAGTATACTTGTAAATGTGCAGAATCAACTGTGGATATAGTATACTTGTATATATGCAGAATCAACTGTGGATATCGTATACTTGTAAAAGTGCAGAATCAACTGTGGATATAGTATACTTGTAAATGTCGCAGAATTAACTGTGGATGTAGTATGCTTGTATATGTACAGAATTAAACCAGACTCCCCTTACTGCACAGCAGGCTTCATTCAGACTTGTAGTTGCATAGTAGGTTTGTTCATAAGTAGTTGCAAAGTAGGTTTGTTCATAAGTAGTTGCATAGTAGGTTTGTTCATAAGTAGTTGCATGGTAGGTTTGTTCATAAGCAGTTGCATGGTAGGTTTGTTCATAAGTAGTTGCATGGTAGGTTTGTTCATAAGTAGTTGCATAGTAGGTTTGTTCATAAGTAGTTGCATAGTAGGTTTGTTCATAAGTAGTTGCATAGTAGGTTTGTTCATAAGTAGTTGCATAGTAGGTTTGTTCATAAGTAGTTGCATGGTAGGTTTGTTCATAAGCAGTTGCATGGTAGGTTTGTTCATAAGCAGTTGCATAGTAGGTTTGTTCATAAGTAGTCATCTTCTTTTACGTTTGCTGAGGTAACCCAGGACCAGCATTGTGGCAAAGCCATGGCACCACAAGTCACAACAGGGTTAGGAACTTCAGGACAAATGCAGAGGGGAGGTGTAGAGTGGAGAAAGAGCGAGTGAGAGTGAGAGAGAGAGAGGGAGGGAGGGAGGCAGGGGGAGAGGTGAGAGAGAGAGAGAGAGAGAGAGAGAGCCTGTCATGAAAATGAGAGTGAGTGAGAGAGAGAGAGAGTGAGAGAAAGGGAGTGAGCAAGAGAGAGAGAAAAGAGAAAGAGCGAGAGGGGGAGAGAGAGTGAGCGAGACAGAAGGAGAGAGAGAGATTGGGGGAGAGGGAGAGAGACAGGTGAGATACAGAGAAAGGGAGGGAGGGAGAGGGGGGAGAGAGAGAGAGAATTATGACACCTTATTTTCCAACAGAATAAGTTATCATCTAAAAGCTTTTTTTTTTCAAATTTGCTGTTTACTGTTTTTCTTTTCTTAATGTTTCTACAAGCCAATCATTGACATAAGCCTAACTTTGAGGATCTTTGATGCACATATCTGATCCTGACTAAGTTAGAGGATCTTTGATGCACATTTCTGATCCTGACTAAGTTAGAGGATCTTTGATGCACATATCTGATCCTGACTAAGTTAGAGGATCTTTGATGCACAAATCTGATCCTGACTAAGTTAGAGGATTTTTGATGCACATTTCTGATACTGACTAAGTTAGAGGATCTTTGATGCACATATCTGATCCTGACTAAGTTAGAGGATCTTTGATGCACATATCTGACCCTAAGTAAGAGGATCTTTGATGCACACATCTGATCTTGACAAAGTTAGAGGATCTTTGATGCACATTTCTGATACTGACTAAGTTAGAGGATCTTTGATGCACATTTCTGATCCTGACTAAGTCAGAGGATCTTTGATGCACATATCTGATCCTGACAAAGTTAGAGGATCTTTGATGCACATTTCTGATCTTGACAAAGTTACAGGATCTTTGATGCACATATCTGATCCTGACTAAGTTAGAGGATCTTTGATGCACATATCTGATCCTAAGTTAGAGGATCTTTGATGCACATATCTGATCCTAAGTTAGAGGATCTTTGATGCACATATCTGATCCTGACTAAGTTAGAGGATCTTTGATGCACATATCTGATCCTAAGTTAGATGATCTTTGATGCACATATCTGATACTGACAAAGGTAGAGGATCTTTGATGCACATTTCTGATCTGACAAAGTTAGAGGATCTTTGATGCACATATCTGATCCTGACTAAGTTAGAGGATCTTTGATGCACATATCTGATCCTGACTAAGTTAGAGGATCTTTGATGCACATATCTGATCCTGACTAAGTTAGAGGATCTTTGATGCACATATCTGATCCTGACTAAGTTAGAGGATCTTTGATGCACATATCTGATCCTAAGTTAGATGATCTTTGATGCACATATCTGATACTGACAAAGTTAGAGGATCTTTGATGCACATTTCTGATCTTGACAAAGTTAGAGGATCTTTGATGCACATATCTGATCCTGACTAAGTTAGAGGATCTTTGATGCACATATCTGATCCTGACTAAGTTAGAGGATCTTTGATGCACATATCTGATCCTGACTAAGTTAGAGGATCTTTGATGCACAAATCTCATCCTAAGTTAGGGGATCTTTGATGCACATTTCTGATCCTGACTAAGTTAGAGGATCTTTGATGCACATATCTGATCCTAAGTGAGAGGATCTTTGATGCACATATCTGATCCTGACTAAGTTAGAGGATCTTTGAGGCACATATCTGATCCTGACTAAGTTAGAGGATCTTTGATGCACAAATCTGATCCTGACTAAGTTAGAGGATCTTTGATGCACATATCTGATCCTAAGTTAGAGGATCTTTGATGCACATATCTCATCATGACTAAGTTAGGGGATCTTTGATGCACATTTCTGATCCTGACTAAGTCAGAGGATCTTTGATGCACATATCTGATCCTGACAAAGTTAGAGGATCTTTGATGCACATTTCTGATCTTGACAAAGTTACAGGATCTTTGATGCACATATCTGATCCTGACTAAGTTAGAGGATCTTTGATGCACATATCTGATCCTAAGTTAGAGGATCTTTGATGCACATATCTGATCCTAAGTTAGAGGATCTTTGATGCACATATCTGATCCTGACTAAGTTAGAGGATCTTTGATGCACATATCTGATCCTAAGTTAGATGATCTTTGATGCACATATCTGATACTGACAAAGGTAGAGGATCTTTGATGCACATTTCTGATCTTGACAAAGTTAGAGGATCTTTGATGCACATATCTGATCCTGACTAAGTTAGAGGATCTTTGATGCACATATCTGATCCTGACTAAGTTAGAGGATCTTTGATGCACATATCTGATCCTGACTAAGTTAGAGGATCTTTGATGCACAAATCTGATCCTGACTAAGTTAGAGGATTTTTGATGCACATTTCTGATACTGACTAAGTTAGAGGATCTTTGATGCACATATCTGATCCTGACTAAGTTAGAGGATCTTTGATGCACATATCTGACCCTAAGTAAGAGGATCTTTGATGCACACATCTGATCTTGACAAAGTTAGAGGATCTTTGATGCACATTTCTGATACTGACTAAGTTAGAGGATCTTTGATGCACATTTCTGATCCTGACTAAGTCAGAGGATCTTTGATGCACATATCTGATCCTGACAAAGTTAGAGGATCTTTGATGCACATTTCTGATCTTGACAAAGTTACAGGATCTTTGATGCACATATCTGATCCTGACTAAGTTAGAGGATCTTTGATGCACATATCTGATCCTAAGTTAGAGGATCTTTGATGCACATATCTGATCCTAAGTTAGAGGATCTTTGATGCACATATCTGATCCTGACTAAGTTAGAGGATCTTTGATGCACATATCTGATCCTAAGTTAGATGATCTTTGATGCACATATCTGATACTGACAAAGGTAGAGGATCTTTGATGCACATTTCTGATCTTGACAAAGTTAGAGGATCTTTGATGCACATATCTGATCCTGACTAAGTTAGAGGATCTTTGATGCACATATCTGATCCTGACTAAGTTAGAGGATCTTTGATGCACATATCTGATCCTGACTAAGTTAGAGGATCTTTGATGCACATATCTGATCCTGACTAAGTTAGAGGATCTTTGATGCACATATCTGATCCTAAGTTAGATGATCTTTGATGCACATATCTGATACTGACAAAGTTAGAGGATCTTTGATGCACATTTCTGATCTTGACAAAGTTAGAGGATCTTTGATGCACATATCTGATCCTGACTAAGTTAGAGGATCTTTGATGCACATATCTGATCATGACTAAGTTAGAGGATCTTTGATGCACATATCTGATCCTAAGTTAGAGGATCTTTGATGCACATATCTCATCATGACTAAGTTAGGGGATCTTTGATGCACATTTCTGATCCTGACTAAGTCAGAGGATCTTTGATGCACATATCTGATCCTGACAAAGTTAGAGGATCTTTGATGCACATTTCTGATCTTGACAAAGTTACAGGATCTTTGATGCACATATCTGATCCTGACTAAGTTAGAGGATCTTTGATGCACATATCTGATCCTAAGTTAGAGGATCTTTGATGCACATATCTGATCCTAAGTTAGAGGATCTTTGATGCACATATCTGATCCTGACTAAGTTAGAGGATCTTTGATGCACATATCTGATCCTAAGTTAGATGATCTTTGATGCACATATCTGATACTGACAAAGGTAGAGGATCTTTGATGCACATTTCTGATCTTGACAAAGTTAGAGGATCTTTGATGCACATATCTGATCCTGACTAAGTTAGAGGATCTTTGATGCACATATCTGATCCTGACTAAGTTAGAGGATCTTTGATGCACATATCTGATCCTGACTAAGTTAGAGGATCTTTGATGCACAAATCTGATCCTGACTAAGTTAGAGGATTTTTGATGCACATTTCTGATACTGACTAAGTTAGAGGATCTTTGATGCACATATCTGATCCTGACTAAGTTAGAGGATCTTTGATGCACATATCTGACCCTAAGTAAGAGGATCTTTGATGCACACATCTGATCTTGACAAAGTTAGAGGATCTTTGATGCACATTTCTGATACTGACTAAGTTAGAGGATCTTTGATGCACATTTCTGATCCTGACTAAGTCAGAGGATCTTTGATGCACATATCTGATCCTGACAAAGTTAGAGGATCTTTGATGCACATTTCTGATCTTGACAAAGTTACAGGATCTTTGATGCACATATCTGATCCTGACTAAGTTAGAGGATCTTTGATGCACATATCTGATCCTAAGTTAGAGGATCTTTGATGCACATATCTGATCCTAAGTTAGAGGATCTTTGATGCACATATCTGATCCTGACTAAGTTAGAGGATCTTTGATGCACATATCTGATCCTAAGTTAGATGATCTTTGATGCACATATCTGATACTGACAAAGGTAGAGGATCTTTGATGCACATTTCTGATCTTGACAAAGTTAGAGGATCTTTGATGCACATATCTGATCCTGACTAAGTTAGAGGATCTTTGATGCACATATCTGATCCTGACTAAGTTAGAGGATCTTTGATGCACATATCTGATCCTGACTAAGTTAGAGGATCTTTGATGCACATATCTGATCCTGACTAAGTTAGAGGATCTTTGATGCACATATCTGATCCTAAGTTAGATGATCTTTGATGCACATATCTGATACTGACAAAGTTAGAGGATCTTTGATGCACATTTCTGATCTTGACAAAGTTAGAGGATCTTTGATGCACATATCTGATCCTGACTAAGTTAGAGGATCTTTGATGCACATATCTGATCATGACTAAGTTAGAGGATCTTTGATGCACATATCTGATCCTGACTAAGTTAGAGGATCTTTGATGCACAAATCTCATCCTAAGTTAGGGGATCTTTGATGCACATTTCTGATCCTGACTAAGTTAGAGGATCTTTGATGCACATATCTGATCCTAAGTGAGAGGATCTTTGATGCACATATCTGATCCTGACTAAGTTAGAGGATCTTTGAGGCACATATCTGATCCTGACTAAGTTAGAGGATCTTTGATGCACAAATCTGATCCTGACTAAGTTAGAGGATCTTTGATGCACATATCTGATCCTGACTAAGTTAGAGGATCTTTGATGCACATATCTGATCCTAAGTTAGAGGATCTTTGATGCACATATCTCATCATGACTAAGTTAGGGGATCTTTGATGCACATTTCTGATCCTAACTAAGTTAGAGGATCTTTGATGCACAAATCTGATCCTAAGTTAGAGGGTCTTTGATGCACATATCTGATCCTGACTAAGTTAGAGGATCTTTGATGCACATATCTGATCCTGACTAAGTTAGAGGATCTTTGATGCACATATCTGATCCTAAGTTAGAGGATCTTTGATGCACATTTCTGATCCTGACTAAGTCAGAGGATCTTTGATGCACATATCTGATCCTGACAAAGTTAGAGGATCTTTCATGCACATTTCTGATACTAAATTAGAGGATCTTTGATGCACATATCTGATCCTGACTAAGTTAGAGGATTTTTGATGCACATATCTGATTCTGACTAAGTTAGAGGATCTTTGATGCACATATCTGATCCTGACTAAGTTAGAGGATCTTTGATGCACATATCTGATCCTGACTAAGTTAGAGGATCTTTGATGCACATATCTGATCCTAAGTTAGAGGATCTTTGATGCACATATCTGATCCTGACTAAGTTAGAGGATCTTTGATGCACAAATCTCATCCTGACTAAGTTAGAGGATCTTTGATGCACATTTCTGATCCTAAGTTAGAAGATCTTTGATGCACATTTCCGATCCTGACTAAGTCAGAGGATTTTTGATGCACATATCTGATCCTGACAAAGTTAGAGGATCTCTGATGCACATTTCTGATACTAAGTTAGAAGATCTTTGATGCACATATCTGATCCTGACTAAGTTAGAGGATTTTTGATGCACATATCTGATTCTGACTAAGTTAGAGGATCTTTGATGCACATATCTGATCCTGACTAAGTTAGAGGATCTTTGATGCACATATCTGATCCTGACTAAGTTAGAGGATCTTTGATGCACATATCTGATCCTGACAAAGTTAGAGGATCTTTCATGCACAAATCTCATCCTGACTAAGTTAGAGGATCTTTGATGCACATTTCTTATCCTAAGTTAGAGGATCTTTGATGCACAAATCTGATCCTAAGTTAGAGGATCTTTGATGCACATATCTGATCCTGACTAAGTTAGAGGATCTTTGATGCACATATCTGATCCTGACTAAGTTAGAGGATCTTTGATGCACATATCTGATCCTGACTAAGTTAGATGATCTTTGATGCACATTTCTGATCCTAAGTTAGAGGATCTTTGATGCACAAATCTGATCCTGACTAAGTTAGAGGATCTTTGATGCACATATCTGATCCTGACTAAGTTAGAGGATCTTTGATGCGCAAATCTGATCCTAATTTAGAGGATCTTTGATGCACATTTCTGATCCTGACTAAGTAAGTTAGAGGATATTTGATGCACATATCTGATCCTGACTAAGTTAGAGGATCTTTGATGCGCAAATCTTATCCTAATTTAGAGGATCTTTGATGCACATTTCTGATCCTGACTAAGTTAGAGGATCTTTGATGCACATATCTGATCCTGACTAAGTTAGAGGATCTTTGATGCGCAAATCTGATCCTAATTTAGAGGATCTTTGATGCACATATCTGATACCCTACAAGCGTATGCACACGAAGAAGGGGATTCAGGCACTGACAGGCCTGTATGGATGCTGACCTGGTAGATCATAAACATCTCCACTTTTATCAGCTGGATGGAGGTGTCTAACAAATGTAAACCCAGGACCTTTCGACTAGAAAACCAATATTTACCAAACTTGACTACCATACCCATTGAGAGAGAGAGAGAGAGAGAGAGAGAGAGAGAGAGAGAGAGAGAGAGAGAGAGAGGAGGGGCAGAGAGAGAGAGAGAGAGAAAGAGAGAGAGACAAGACAGAGACAGACAGAGACAGAGACAGACAGAGAGTAATAAATATGATACTTTTATGAACGGTCATTTCATCAGACGGCAGATGCACATCGGAAATAGCCGGCAGATTCGGCCAAGCCAAAACAGCATTCAAGAAGATGACAAGCATTCTTACCAACAAATGCCTATCAATTAACATCAGGAAGAGAGTTCTTGAACATTATATAGAACCAATAATGCTGTACGGATGTGAGGCGTGGACAGTCAGCAAGCAAAGCCAGAGCAAGATTCAGGCAGCCGAGATGTGGTTTCTCAGAAGAATGTTGAGAGTTCCATGGACAGCAAAGAAAACAAACGAGACAGTCTTGATGGAGGCAAACAAAAGTAGATCACTCATAAGGAAGATTAGGAAAAGATAGGAAACATTTATAGGCCATTTTATGAGGAAGGGGGATTTGGAGCACCTGGTCACAACGGGAAAGCTGGAGGGAAAGAGAGCACCAGGTAGACCCAGGGAGAAAATGCTAGACGGACTTGTGGAGTGGCTGGAAACGAGGAGGGTGGAGGAGATACTTGGGGCAACAAGAGATAGAGACAGATGGAAGTCCATGATCGCCAATGCCATGCGGCAAGGCACTTGATGATGATGATGATTTATGATTAGCTACAAAAAAAAAAAAAAGCATAGTCAATGTTATTTCCAATCAGTATCTCTGTTTTGGTTTCTTTCACTTTTACCAGAACTTTTTGTGGCGTCATCCCATTTTTCTCAGCAAAAAAGCGGTAGTCGTTGTTGGGCAAATCTCTGACAGGATCCAAGATTTCAGAGAGAGCTGTTCTGACAGACTGAGGAAGGAACCTGGCTGGGATGGTACTCATCTCCTGTCGTAGCAAACAATCACGGCAGGCCATCCCATTCCTATTGCAGGCCCTGCATAGTGCAAACATACTCATAAACTCAGTGGAAATGTAACCTTCTATATACCACCATATTCTATAACCATCCAATTTTGCCACATTAAAAAATGTAAACAAATGGTATCCAAGAGGGTGCTTATTTTTAATTTTGTGTTTTCAGTTCTGTTCACAGTGTTGCTATATACTCTGACTAATGGCTTCTAATTAAATGTATAATGATGCCAATTTTCTTACCTCTTTACTGGTCAAATCTTTTCCTGGAAAACCTTAGAAACTTTGTCAGTCATTATGCAATATCCCCTATGCTTTGAATTGAGTCATAACACCATTTAGCATAAAATGAAGCAACTGTTTCATATAAAACTTAACATTCATTCACATACAGCCAGTGACAACTTCACTTCAAGTTTCAGTTTCTAAAGATGACTTCTCCGCGCTCAGAACGAATTCCATATGCACTAACATCACAGGTGCCATGTGTATGGTGATCATGGCACCTGTCTTAAGCTTTGTACATAAACCCATGAGCTGGCCAGGTCCTGAAGCATTACCTAGTCTATGTTTTACCTAGTCTATATATTACACTGGTATTGTATCAGCCTATCACTGGAGTAATTTTGGTTACATGTAAATAACATGTGTATCTGTGAATCTTATCTTCAGAAAAAGGAACAATATATATAAAGTAAATAAATAAATAATTAAAGATCTGAATCAACACAACTAGCTATTCTGTATAAATTCATCTCACATACCAAAAAGTAAGTAAGTAAGTAAGTAAGTAAGTAAGTAAGTAAGTAAGTAAGTAAGAAAGCAAGTAAGTAAGTAAACAGTAAGTATACATGTAAATAAAGTGAATAAATAAATACAAAATAAAGGAGTATGTAAGAGATAAAAATAACAAATAATAAATACATGCATATACCCACATGCCTGCACACAGACATACACACATACATTTATATATACACAACCATATCCACATGGCCGACAACAACAGCAAGAACAACAGCAGCAGCAACAACATTGTGAACAATAGTAAAAAGGAAGAGTCATTGTGAACACTAGTAAAAGGGAAGCAAGAGATACTACACTTGATAACCTGTCAGTTTCTGTCAAAGTTATGTCCCATTTGTCCTTGACAACATGGCATACACACTGTTAACACTGGCCAATTACATAAACTGCTGGCATGACCTCTGCCAGTCAGAAGCAGGCTATATCTTAACTGGCACAACTTGACTGAGATAACAGTGATGCATCCAGGCCTCACACTGAGGACAAAGATCTCTTAAAACAGAAAATGTCTGATTATGCCGTACTACATTATCTTATGCCAAAACAACTGTCGGAGAGAATTGATAATTTGAAGAAGACATGACCTACTGTCTTATCAGTCCACCATCTACTCTTTGAATGTCCTATCTTACTTACGACATATAGAAATAACAATCTTGATTTTTCATGTACTGACGCTAGAGATATTCTTTACAACAAAAATAATGATATTATCTCGTTAGTCCAGCTGATTCTCAGATCCCCTGTTGGGAGATTGTTATGAAGAGTTAATTAATTGTTGTATGTTATTATTTGACACTGTTAATTCATTGTTCTGAATTATTAATTGCACTTGTTCCCCTTCTTACATTCAAACTTCTATTACCCTTCCCCATACTCATCCTCCACCCCACCTTTTGTGTGTGTGTGTGTGTGTGTGTGTTGTGTGTGTGTGTGTGTGTATGTGTGTGTGTGTGTGTGTGTGTGTGTGTGTGTGTGTGTGTGTGAAATCACTATTGTGAACAGACATTAAATAAAAGATTCATTCATTCATGACCTACTGATTTTCATGCAAAGTAGATAACACATTCTAACACTGTAAAAATGGAGGCAATTCCAACATTTGTTTTTAAGAAACATGACAGCATATTGCCAACTTTTCAAAGTCATCAGTCTGAACAAAGTACTTATCTGAACTGGATTAATCACAAACTCTGAATTCAAATGATTCTCCAAAAATTAAAAAAGGAAAGACAGTCTGCCAAGATCAACAAAGTACATTTATTTTAAAGGAATCAAACCAGTAACATTAACTGATACAGAAGACTTCACCATTTTCCTTTCAATCAGACTGACCATAACAATGCTCTGACCATCTACCAGTCCAATGCTTAACAAGATTACATGTGTTATACTTTTACAGAAGGTGCAGAGCAAGCAACACATCAGAACTGGATACGTAAAAATGGCTGAGTTAAAGAAGAACTCTTTAACAGACCTAACTTGCAATATGCAGGAACATACACTACTTTAGTCCTTTTCATTTTCGGTCTTCTTGGTGTCAATTTTCATTTTCTTCTTCTTGATGTCAATCTTTCCTCCTTTTTCTAAGTGCTGCATATGCCCTTCTAAGTCGGTCCTAATGGTGTCAAAGGAGATTCTCTCCTCTTCCTCAACATCTTGCCAGCACATAGGACTTATATACAGGCTTATGGTTCTATCACACAACACCAGTGGTGTCAGTGTATATGGCATTTAATCTTTTATATACAGGCTTATGGTTTTATCACACACCACCAGTGGTGTCAGTGTATACGGCATTTAATCTTTTATATACAGGCTTATGGTTTTATCACACACCACCAGTGGTGTCAGTGTATACGGCATTTAATCTTTTATATACAGGCTTATGGTTCTATCACACAACACCAGTGGTGTCAGTGTATATGGCATTTAATCTTTTATATACAAGCTTATGGTTCTACCCCACACCACCAGTGGTGTCAGTGTATATGGTATTTAATCTTTTACATAATACAGGCTTATGGTTCTACCCCACATGTCAGTGTATATGGTATTTAATCTTTTATATACAGGCTTATGGTTCTACCCACACCACCAGTGGTGTCAGTGTATATGGTATTTAATCTTTTATATGCAGGCTTATGATTTTATCACACAACACCAGTGGTGTCAGTGTATACGGCATTTAATCTTTTATATACAGGCTTATGGTTCTATCACACACCACCAGTGGTGTCAGTGTATATGGCATTTAATCTTTTATATACAGGCTTATGATTTTATCACACACCACCAGTGGTGTCAGTGTATACGGCATTTAATCTTTTATATACAGGCTTATGATTTTATCACACACCACCAGTGGTGTCAGTGTATACGGCATTTAATCTTTTATATACAGGCTTATGATTTTATCACACACCACCAGTGGTGTCAGTGTATACGGCATTTAATCTTTTATATACAGGCTTATGGTTCTATCACACACCACCAGTGGTGTCAGTGTATATGGTATTTAATCTTTTATATACAGGCTTATGGTTCTATCACACACCACCAGTGGTGTCAGTGTATATGGCATTTAATCTTTTATATACAGGCTTATGGTTCTATCACACACCACCAGTGGTGTCAGTGTATATGGCATTTAATCTTTTATATACAGGCTTATGGTTCTATCACACACCACCAGTGGTTTCAGTGCATGTGGAATTTAATCTTAAAAAACCAAAACTGAAACTGAAATGCTTCTCTTGCCCCTTCTTCCTCTCTCTGCTTTCTAATAAATGTCCTCAGTGCCAAGCGGCAATCAAAGTGACATTACAAAACAATACCCTATAGTTGTTACACAAAACGTATGTATATAATTATAAAACAAAACAAAACAACACAACACAACACAATACAACACAACACAACACAACACAACACAAAAATATACAGCAACAACAACAAATTTTTACTAAGTATGCATGCTTCACTATTAAAGTTTTTTTGCATCATGAGTTTTAAAGCCGAATGAGTTGGCTCAAATTCAAATAATTTTTATTTGCTTCAACCAAAAAGTGTCCCTGTTTGTTTTTTTTTAAGTTCTTCATAATTATTTAAGAGTTGGGAATTTTGTTCTAGGCACTGTAACTAACACACACACACACACACACACACACACACACACACACACACACACACACACACACACACACACAAACACACACACACACATATATAGACAAACATGCACGCAGGCACACACAAACATAAACACACACACACACATGCACAAAATAAATATGATCTGTTTAAAAATATGGCTACTAATGCTTGGTTATGTTGTTAATTCCCATTTCACACATTGGTAATATTTTATAAAATGACAGTGTCCAATTATATGCGCCGAGTCAGGACATTTGTCCAATTGTATTATTTTGATCCAGGATACTGTAACTTTACACCCTGGATACAACATGGCCTTACTACCGGCTGCCCTGTAACGCTCATAGGCTCATAGTCCGTGCAGCCTTTCTAGCCCAGCAGTTCTAGCAACACTCGTGTAGGGTAAAGGGTGTTTCCTGGACATGGTTCTATTCAATCATTACTTTTTTAACTCAAACTCTTTTCTCAGATGTTTGCACCAATTTCTAATAATCATCAGATCAGCTTGTTTCGTGCGCCCAATGCTTCTCTGAGTACCTGGAATATATGATGGTCTCTCATCACCAATATCTAAAAACTGCTAATAATAGAAAAAAAAAAAATTTAAAAAGGGGAAAAAGTTCAGCTGATTCCAATTTGATGTCCAAATGGCTGACATTCTTGTCAAGGTTTTCCATTCACAGGGCAAGCATTGCAAAAGTGGAATAAAGTGGTGATAAGTCCAAGCAGTAAAATAATTTTGATTCCCAGTTGGCCACGGATTTTTCTCCCAACTCCCCTAGACCTTGAGTAGTGTTCTTGCAGCTTGTTTTTAAGGCGAGTTGATGGTCTGAGGTCCTGTGGAAACACACTTAACACAAAAGAACCTACAGCTAAAAGAGGATGTCTCTGGCAAAACAAATCATAAACAGTCCTCTCCAAAAGGTAAGGAAAAATAATAGCACAGATAAGCTAAAAGTAAAATATTGATTGTGGCTGCCTGTCTAAAGAAGGATTTTATTACAAACTGAAGATGGAGAATGTAAACTGCAGCAGGCATCTGCACAAGCACAGTCAAACAAAACCATCCTCAACAAGACTAACTCACATGGTTTCTCAGAAGTCGTGAAATCTTGCCTGTGTGTGTGTTCACCGCAGGATACCAGTTTCAACTAAGCACTGGATCCCATATGTTTTATTTTTTCACAGCCATGGTAACTTGTCCATTTTGGAGTGTGGCTGGTGCAGTATCAAGTAGCCATAGCCTTTCAGTTGTTAAGACTCTGAAACAACAGCCATAGTCATTACAATCTCCCAACACTCTGAAACAACAGCCCATAGTCATTACTATCTCCCAAGACTCTGAAACAACAGCCATAATGATAATCATTACAATCTCCCAACATTCTGAAACAACAGCCATAGTCATTACAATCTCCCAACACTCTGAAACAACAGCCATAATCATTACAATCTCCCAACACTCTGAAACAATAGCCATAGTCATTACAATCTCTCCCAAGACTCTGAAACAACAGCCATAGTCATTACAATCTCCCAACACTCTGAAACAACAGCCATAATCATTACAATCTCTCAACACTCTGAAACAACAGCCATAGTCATTACAATCTCCCAACACTCTGAAACAACAGCCATAGTCATTACAATCTCTCAACACTCTGAAACAACAGCCATAGTCATTACAATCTCCCAACACTCTGAAACAACAGCCATAGTCATTACAATCTCTCAACACTCTGAAACAACAGCCATAGTCATTACAATCTCCCAAGACTGAAACAACAGCCATAATCATTACAATCTCCCAACACTCTGAAACAACAGCCATAATCATTACAATCTCCCAACACTCTGAAACAACAGCCATAGTCATTACAATCTCCCAACACTCTGAAACAACAGCCATAATCATTACAATCTCCCAACACTCTGAAACAACAGCCATAATCATTACAATCTCCCAACACTCTGAAACAACAGCCATAATCATTACAATCTCCCAACACTCTGAAACAACAGCCATAATCATTACAATCTCCCAAGACTCTGAACAACAGCCATAATCATTACAATCTCCCAACACTCTGAAACAACAGCCATAGTCATTACAATCTCCCAACACTCTGAAACAACAGCCATAATCATTACAATCTCCCAACACTCTGAAACAACAGCCATAGTCATTACAATCTCCCAACACTCTGAAACAACAGCCATAGTCATTACAATCTCTCAACGCTCTGAAACAACAGCCATAGTCATTACAATCTCCCCAGACTCTGAAACAACAGTCAACAGCCATAGTCATTAGAATCTCCCAACGCTCTGAAACAACAGCCATAGTCATTACAATCTCCCAACACTCTGAAACAACAGTCAACAGCCATAATCATTACAATCTCCCAACGCTCTGAAACAACAGCCATAGTCATTAAAATCTCTCCCAAGACTCTGAAACAACAGCCATAATCATTACAATCTCCCAACGCTCTGAAACAACAGCCATAGTCATTACAATCTCCCAAGACTGAAACAACAGCCATAGTCATTACAATCTCTCAACACTCTGAAACAATAGCCATACTATCCATACGACCATAGTCATTACAATCTCCCAACACTCTGAAACAACAGCCATAGTCATTACAATCTCCCAACACTCTGAAACAACAGCCATAGTCATTACAATCTCCCAACACTCTGAAACAACAGCCATAGTCATTACAATCTCTCAACACTCTGAAACAACAGCCATAGTCATTACAATCTCCCAACACTCTGAAACAACAGCCATAATCATTACAATCTCCCAACACTCTGAAACAACAGCCATAATCATTACAATCTCCCAACACTCTGAAACAACAGCCATAGTCATTACAATCTCCAACACTCTGAAACAACAGCCATAATCATTACAATCTCCCAACACTCTGAAACAACAGCCATAGTCATTACAATCTCCCAACACTCTGAAACAACAGCCATAATCATTACAATCTCCCAACACTCTGAAACAACAGCCATAATCATTACAATCTCCCAACACTCTGAAACAACAGCCATAATCATTACAATCTCCCAACACTCTGAAACAACAGCCATAATCATTACAATCTCCCAAGACTCTGAACAACAGCCATAATCATTACAATCTCCCAACACTCTGAAACAACAGCCATAGTCATTACAATCTCCCAACACTCTGAAACAACAGCCATAATCATTACAATCTCCCAACACTCTGAAACAACAGCCATAGTCATTACAATCTCCCAACACTCTGAAACAACAGCCATAGTCATTACAATCTCTCAACGCTCTGAAACAACAGCCATAGTCATTACAATCTCCCCAGACTCTGAAACAACAGTCAACAGCCATAGTCATTAGAATCTCCCAACGCTCTGAAACAACAGCCATAGTCATTACAATCTCCCAACACTCTGAAACAACAGTCAACAGCCATAATCATTACAATCTCCCAACGCTCTGAAACAACAGCCATAGTCATTAAAATCTCTCCCAAGACTCTGAAACAACAGCCATAATCATTACAATCTCCCAACGCTCTGAAACAACAGCCATAGTCATTACAATCTCCCAAGACTGAAACAACAGCCATAGTCATTACAATCTCTCAACACTCTGAAACAATAGCCATACTATCCATACGACCATAGTCATTACAATCTCCCAACACTCTGAAACAACAGCCATAGTCATTACAATCTCCCAACACTCTGAAACAACAGCCATAGTCATTACAATCTCCCAACACTCTGAAACAACAGCCATAGTCATTACAATCTCTCAACACTCTGAAACAACAGCCATAGTCATTACAATCTCCCAACACTCTGAAACAACAGCCATAGTCATTACAATCTCTCAACACTCTGAAACAACAGCCATAGTCATTACAATCTCCCAAGACTGAAACAACAGCCATAATCATTACAATCTCCAACACTCTGAAACAACAGCCATAATCATTACAATCTCCCAACACTCTGAAACAACAGCCATAGTCATTACAATCTCCCAACACTCTGAAACAACAGCCATAATCATTACAATCTCCCAACACTCTGAAACAACAGCCATAATCATTACAATCTCCCAACACTCTGAAACAACAGCCATAATCATTACAATCTCCCAACACTCTGAAACAACAGCCATAATCATTACAATCTCCCAAGACTCTGAACAACAGCCATAATCATTACAATCTCCCAACACTCTGAAACAACAGCCATAGTCATTACAATCTCCCAACACTCTGAAACAACAGCCATAATCATTACAATCTCCCAACACTCTGAAACAACAGCCATAGTCATTACAATCTCCCAACACTCTGAAACAACAGCCATAGTCATTACAATCTCTCAACGCTCTGAAACAACAGCCATAGTCATTACAATCTCCCCAGACTCTGAAACAACAGTCAACAGCCATAGTCATTAGAATCTCCCAACGCTCTGAAACAACAGCCATAGTCATTACAATCTCCCAACACTCTGAAACAACAGTCAACAGCCATAATCATTACAATCTCCCAACGCTCTGAAACAACAGCCATAGTCATTAAAATCTCTCCCAAGACTCTGAAACAACAGCCATAATCATTACAATCTCCCAACGCTCTGAAACAACAGCCATAGTCATTACAATCTCCCAAGACTGAAACAACAGCCATAGTCATTACAATCTCTCAACACTCTGAAACAATAGCCATACTATCCATACGACCATAGTCATTACAATCTCCCAACACTCTGAAACAACAGCCATAGTCATTACAATCTCCCAACACTCTGAAACAACAGCCATAGTCATTACAATCTCTCAACACTCTGAAACAACAGCCATAGTCATTACAATCTCTCCCAAGACTCTGAAACAACAGCCATAGTCATTACAATCTGTCCCAACACTCTGAAACAACAGCCATAGTCATTACAATCTCTCAACACTCTGAAACAACAGCTATTCTCATAACAATCTGTCCCAAGACTGAAACAACAGCCATAGTCATTACAATCTGTCCCAACACTGAAACAACAGCCATAGTCAATACAATCTGTCCCAACACTGAAACAACAGCCATTGTCATTACAATCTGTCCCAAGACTGAAACAACAGCCATTGTCATTACAATCTGTCCCAAGACTGAAACAACAGCCATAGTCATTACAATCTGTCCAAGACTGAAATAACAGCCATAGTCATTACAATCTGTCCCAAGACTGAAACAACAGCCATTGTCATTACAATCTCCCAAGATTGAAACAACAGCCATTGTCATTACAATCTCCCAAGACTGAAACAACAGCCATAGTCATTACTGTACAATCTCCCAACACTCTGAAACAACAGCCATACTATCCATACGACCATAGTCATTACAATCTCGCTACACTGAAACAACAGCCATAGTCATTACAATCTCTCCCAAGACTCTGAAACAACGGCCATTGGTAGCAGGGCGATGGCCTTGTGGCACAATGATCATTACATGAATGACTACCGACTAACGAGAATCAGTAATGGTGCTATCAGCTAGCCTATGGCCGTATGGGGTGGACCATGGTTGTCTGCGTGTTGTGTAGACTACGCTAAGTCAAATACAACGAATAATCGGAAACCGACAGACACTGTGACAACAAAATTTGCAACGAGCAGGCTGTTGACTGATTAGTTCTGATTTCCTGTTTAAAAATCACCATGAACAACAGCTAAAAGTTAGCGCAAAGATTGTTAAAAGTTACCTGGAACGGCCACAGACGACAAAAACTTCCGGTTGTGAAAGCTTGATCACGTGACCATGTGCAACGCGTTGAAGACGCTCATACAGTTGTGTAAAAGTGTCTGCACGACTTTAAGTCTGATTAAGTCGACATTTGAGGTTTAAAAAATGGCAATAAATAATTTGCAGAAAAGACTATCCGGCAGGTGTGTACGCAGACACGGGTTAATGTTTGACCTTCAACCTGGGGGTTTACGTGTTGCTATTATTAACCTCTCTCTGATTGTTCAGTTTCGGTTTTTCACTTTTGAGACATTTCCGCAATCGGAATGAATTTTATACGCACTCAGCGGACGCCACTGGTGCAAAATGTGATGGAGGAGATCTAAAATAATCTTGGCCTAAACTAATGGCCTAAACCCATGAGCTGGCCAGGTCCTGATACCCTACTTTGCGTATGGTCAAAGAGACTATTACCTTAGGCACCATTCTCATTGGTATGGTTCTGTACCACAGATTTATATCACTCTATTACTGACACAACCTTGACTATGTACATGTAATTGTAATGACATGTGTATCTAATCTTTTAAAAAACAAACAAACAGTGACTAAGTGTAAAGTCATCTTTATTCCTCAAACGTTGTGCATAATAAAAACAAACAAAACAAAAATAATACAACACACACATAGTCTTGTTGCCTATCAACACGATTAAAATAATGTCTCCTTTATAGTAGTTCCCCTGATATGGTTCTAGTAATCGGCTGGGCTATAAGCAATATGAACTGAAATACACTACGCACAAAAAGTTAAGGATCACTTGCACAAAAATTCATAACTTTCAAAATAAGAAAGCCAATGCGTTGAAGTTTGGCAAACATTTAATTCCATGCTTTAGTGATAACGATACACAATTGCCTTCAATTTCGAGCAATCGTTTGGTGTGTACATTTGATCAAAGTGGGTACGTATCGAAATTTGATTTACCAAAGTCATTGAAATCACAAGTCAGGGCATTCTGATGCTCCCAAAAGTTCAGTAATGCGTGTAACCACCATGGCTGTTCTGGCACTCGACGCAGCGAGTCATCGAGTTGACCAGGTTGGTGAAGATCCTCTGTGGAAGCGCCTGCCACTCAGCCTGCAGCATCTGGTAGAGGTGTTGGGCATCCCTGGGAGGGGGGTGGTTGCTCCTCACTTTGCGATCCAGCTCATCCCAGAGGTTCTCAATCGGGTTGAGATCGTGACTGCATGCTGGCCACTCCATTCTGTTGACTCCAGACTGCTGCAGGAAGTCTTTGACCACCCTTGCCCTGTGGGGGCGAGCGTTGTCATCCTGGTAGACAGCCGTCGGTCCCATCTGCTGCAGTGTAGGCACAGCCAGCGGTCGAAGGATCTCATCCCGGTATCGGAGGCCAGTCAGGTTACCCTGTACATGATACAAGGGTGTTCTGTGGTGAAGGATGAAGGCCCCCCAGACCATTACAGAACCTCCACCAAAGGCCGCCTTTTCTTGGACAGTGGTGTCAATAAAGCGTTGCCCTGGGAGCCTCCAGACCCTCAGTCGGCCTCGTTGTGGTTCATGGTGAAGCGTGATTCATCACTGAACAGGACCTGGGACCATTGCTGACGTGTCCACCTCACGTGACGTCTGCAGAAGGCGCGGCGTGCTGCCCTATGGGCGTGGCCATACAGCTGGGCGACGAGAACGGAGGTTAAACCCATGAAGGCGGTTCCGTATGGTCTGCTGGCTGATGTTGATGTTAGTAGCCACCCTCAACTGCCTTCGAATGATGCTGGAAGAGTCTGTTCTTGTCTGCAGGGCTTGTCGTTCAATGAGACGATCTTCACGTGGGTTTGTCCAGATCTGCGTCTTTCATGGACCCTCCCAGTGGCTGTGAAGCGTTGAATCAGTCTGACAATGACCGAGATGGACACCTGAAGTCGCCTGGCCACTTCTCGCTTGGGAACACCATCTTGGAACCATGCAACAGCTCGTCCCCTCTCAAACTCGCTCAATTTTCGTCGTGGAGGCATTGTCAGATCAGGCCTACTACTGGTGGAATGTCTTCTTATAAAGCCAAGCAAGAGACAGCATCTCACACATAAACAGCAGTGCTTGCACGTGCATAATGGTTTTTCCATCTGGCTTGTGCAATGTGTTCAGGCAGAACGGTCCAAAACAAGGTCCTTTTTCGCAAGTTTCCACTTTTCCGTTTGCGGCCAAGCTCAGTAGTAGAGAATCCCGTGCAATTTTCGCACTAACACAACATCGCCCACTTACAGCTGAACAAGAATTCATAACAATTTGGCTGGACTAAGAAATAAATAACAGTAGCGAACTGAGTTTATTACGCACCTGTTATCTCATAGTGATCCTTAACTTTTTGTGCGTAGCTTATATTGTTGCTCCTTCCGTCTATCATCCACCTCCAAGGGAACAAATGAAGGAATAGATGGACAAATGAGTAAATGTTAAATAACATTAACAATCAAACACACACACACACGCACACACACACACACACACACACACACACACACACACACACACACACCAACACACACACACACACACACACGCACATACACATACACACACGCATATGCACACACACACACACACACACACACACACACACACACACACACACACACACACACACACACACACACACACCAAATACCAAAAACAATACAAGGAATGACACAAGTAAACAAACAAAAACGAAATAAAATAAGAATCGAACAGAAAATACAGACTTGTACACATACACACATACACACACACATACACACACACACACACACACACACACACCACACACACACACCACACACACACACACACACACAAACACACACAAACACACAATACACACATACACATACACACACAAACTCACACAGATGCAAAAGAAAACAAAACAAAACAAAAAGCAAACAGACACCATAACAAACTTAAAGACATACAAATCATACACAACAAACAAACTCTGTTCGATAACTTTCACCGTTCTCCAGCTATCATTGCCATGTCTTCATATTTCCTCATCAGCCACCTCCGGACCCACAATCACCAACCTCCCCAGGCAAAACTGAAGTCGTGGTCTTCTTTGACAATGAAGGACGAACAACATCTCCGAGTCGGAAAAATCCCGAACACTTTTTGTTCTACACTGTACCGTAGAGTGTGCACAGTTACTTTTGAACTGGTACCAATCGGAAATAGCCAGCAGAATCGGCCAAGCCAAAACAGCATTCAAGAAGATGACAAGCATTCTTACCAACAAATGCCTATCAATTAACATCAGAAAGAGAGTCCTTGAGTGTTATTTAGAACCAATAATGTTGTATGGATGCGAGGCATGGACAGTCAACAAACAAAGCCAGAGCAGGATCGAGGCAGCCGAGATGTGGTTTCTCAGAAGAATGTTGAGAGTTCCATGGACAGCAAAGAAAACAAACGAGACAGTCTTGATGGAGGCAGACACAAGTAGATCACTCATAAGGAAGATTAGGAAAAGACAAGCAACATTTATAGGCCATTTTATGAGGAAGAGGGATTTGGAGCACCTGGTCACAACGGGAAAGCTGGAGGAAAAGAGAGCACCAGGTAGACCCAGGGAGAGAATGCTGGACAGACTTGCAGAGTGGCTGGGGATGAAGAGGGTGGGGGAGATGCTGGGGGCAACAAGAGATAGAGATGGTTGGAAGTCCATGGTCGCCAATGCCATGCGGCAGGGCACCTGATGATGATGATGATGATGACCAATGTTTGTCTGACTAGTGATGGCTTGTTTTTCTTTTTACAGATTTTCCGCCATTTTCTCTACTAGTTTTCTTTTTGAACCAGAAAAGCATAAAAATAGAATAAGAACTAGTATTTAATATAGTAAAAAAGACAGGTGTAATGTTTCGGCCAACTGGCCTTTGTCAAGCGTATATATTGACAAAACAGAACACATGCACAACACTCAGCATAAAAAAGTAGAAAACTTCTCAAGCATATCGTCCAGCAGGAGAAAATGGCAGGCGTGTATACTTGTAACTAAATAACAGGGAAGACAAATGTATTTTACACCATAAAAATGATTATGTCATATAATAGTTGTTTTTAATCTGAGAAATGTGTCCAAGGTTGTCATAGCCAAGGAGTGGCAATGGGGACAAGCTCCCATTGTCTATAAAAATGCCCCTCACGGCGCGCGTCTCCAATAGCCTCTGACAACTAAGTCCAGCTCCTAGCCTGCTCATGTGGCTTAGATATAAGCCCGGCGGAACTGCTACTACTGATAGGAGAAGGTGTGAAGGCGGGTTACTGGTGCCTGAACACCAGTGCTTTGGGTAGATGGGGTTCATCAGTCTGGGAAGACAGCTCATCTAAGAGAAGGAAAACTCTGATTTCAAACCTCCACTGCCTTGCGGCCATACCCACTCATTGGAAAGCTTCGGGAGTCAACCCTGAGGAAAAATCCGGAGTCGGAGTCCCTTAGGCAGTTTGCCGTTGTCTACAACCTCGTTCTGGCAACTCCTGCGTCGCCCCTGGTACCAGGCATACAGGCCTCCGTCTTTCCCCTGGATTCTACTAGTGGCGAGGAGAGGGGGATCTGCTGCATGGGCAACAGCTCGTCCTCCATATTCACTTGCCCAGGCCTGCACCTGGAGAGGTCACTCCAGCTTCGCTGGTAACACAGCATCAAGAGATTGCCACTGAAGAATCGGCCTGCACAGCCACAGCAGAAAGTGCACGTCATGACCACAACGCCTCCTGGTACAACTATCATCTCCTGAGATGTAAAGAGGCCGACGAATCTGAGGAGGGTTAGGGTCGAAATATTGGAAAACAGATATAGTCTAGGAAAATTTTGAAATAAATTGGCCTTCGTGTAAACAAATTCTATTAAAATTGATTTTGCCTGCATTGTGTTCTATATGCATGGCATGCCTCCACCAAATAAAGTTTGACAAAATTGGCAACTGCGAAATATATTTTTTATGCTGTTGAAAATGGATGACAATGACGAAACATGAAAAACTGAAAATTTACTTTTGTTAGCTTCACATACAAACAAAAATGGTTTCTGTTGATGAATGTGCTCTGTTTTACATTGCTTTATATGACATTAACTAAAATGAGGAGTTAACCAATCAAAATATACATAATTTGGGCAAATTAATTTCTCCAAACCCAGTTATCACATGCTTTAAAGTTATGCTTGCGGTAGTTGTTTCTGTGATAAGTCACACCGAGTCATAAGCCTAGTCTGTATATATCTTCCTCAGATTTACCAAACCTGCACAAACACTTTTTGACAGTCACAAATTTCGAAATATCGTCACAAGTGCACTTACATTTACAAAAGGTCTTCATCGTTAGAGAGTTCATCAACGCCGATACAAATGATCTTGCTCACAGTGTTGGTGCAACTTTCCCCTCTGCACTCATCGCATCCAGCTGTGCACACCAGCCCATGTTTCCGGCACGAGCATCTGGCTGTCTCACACTCACTCCTACAGTTACACCTGATGATATGGAGTAGGTCTTCGGGAGCAGCAGCGACGTCAGTGAGGATTGGAAACATCATATCCTGTACGATTTCCCATCCCCAGTCTTTTGGATTCAGACCTTGTTTCAAGTTAATCCATTCTTGCACTTGAAAATATGTTCGCAGAGAGTGGAACTGAGCTGCTGCTGCTGTGGGTGGGAGTTTGAAGGGCTGCACAGATGACATGCAGGTTGACATCTTTTGGATATACTTGATATATCGAAGGCTGTTGAGTGAATCTTCTTCTTTGCCACCGTACAAGTGGACCAAGGCTTTCTCTCCTGCTTCGATCACCTTCTATTTTGTGTGCCTGTCAGGCGCAGTGTTGAACACATGTCATGTGCCGAAACATTGCTGAATCTTTCGCTTTCTTCAGGGGTTGAGATTTTCCTATTCCGTAAAGGCTGCTGGTTATATCACAACCCCCAAAGGCGTGTGCAAAGAGAATGTGGCTGCAAACTTCAGTTCCAAGAGCATTCTTGACAGCAGAAATGTCCCAAATTTTAGGCGTCGATTTTGCTGTGGACGATCGTGTTGAGGTGAAGAATACAGGACAGTGATCGCAGGTAACATGGAACAGCAGAAGGATGAGCAAATCTGTGTCTTCACCAACTACAACGTTTCCAGACTTTGCCTTCTTCAGTGCTGTCTGTACGATGAGACAATCTGCATCAGCAGTTGCGTGTTGGGTTTCAAATCCATGTTGAGAGAGACGGTGGCTCAAAAGGTTGATGAAACGCTGCTTGTTGTTGGAATTTGCAAGGAATTTTTCTTTTGGTTCAATGAGTAACATGTCACCATCAAAAGAAATATCACATGCTGCATTGCCTCCTCTTGTTCTTCTTAAATGAGCCACATCTTTTGTTGATGGCTCACTGTTGTATCCATCGAAAACAACTGTTCCCTTGTTGAACATGCGGATGGCATAGTCCGTGTAGCTCTGAACAAGTTGGTTGTATGTTGACCCACGACACCAGCTGAGTAGATGCAAGAGGAAGCCACCATCAATAACGTAGTCAGTCTCACTTGGTGTTTCAGCATTAACCTGTTTTGTGGTCGACCAGATGTAGGTTGCTAATGAAGCTTTGTTTGTCTGTCTTGGGAGACCACTTGAATCAAACAACGATGTTGGAATGTTGCTTTGCTCAAAAGCAAAGGCTGCCTCAAGGGAGTCTGAAGTGTTTTCTGCGACTTTCACTAACCTCTGGAACAAAAGCATGGAATCAACATGCACTGTATCCAAATTCATTTTGGAAGAGGTGCTTTTCACAGCCATTGTGATTGCTGTGTCCTTGTTCTTCAAGGTGACACCCAAAACGGTCTTGCCAGTCATGTTACCTAAAATCTGCTTTCCAATGCTTTCTTTGTCACCTCCTTAAGAAATTCTCTCAGTGACTCTGGCACAAAGTTAACATGATCTTTGATGGAGTCTGTGTCAGGAAAGGCATCTGTTACAGCAGCTATTGACGCAAAGTCATTTTTGATGAGCCTGGCAGCAGCTTTAATTAATCGAAATTTCTCTGCCTCTGGATCAGCGTTTCTTCTTTCTTTGTAAAAGTCCCGAAGTATGGAATCTGCTGTCCTTTTCAAGGAGATTATGTCAGCTTGATTGTTTGATTGTGAAAACACTATACTATCACCATACCAGTCAATCAGGTTACTTTTGAGGTATGGGGGACTATAGGCCTGGCATTCTGAATTTTTCAGGAAATTCTCCATTACCTCGACCAGTTCCTTAACTGTTATTTGAACTGCATCAAGAGACTCAAGATATTGTGTCACATGTTCAAAAGCGTCAAGCCGAATCTTGTCTTTTGGTCTACCAGGGCACACTTTCTTTTTTTGTGGTTCCTTATCCATGAAAATTCTTGGAATCTGATATCTGAACGGAAGCTTGTGTAGCAGATATTGTGATACATACTGTCACTGGCAACACAGTCCTGAACAAACTCAATCTTTGCTTTCACTTTCTGTGCCCATGGATCGGCTCTGCTTTCACACTTCTGCAACACTGTCTGCTGGAATTGCAGCGTCCTGACAGGTATAAGTGTTCCTGATCCCTTGCCGACACGTTTCTCCCCTTTGTCACAGAACAGACATCTTGTTTGTGGGGTTGATTCACTGGATCTGGAGTACCGTCGCTTTCGAGGTAAAGATACACCCTTTGCTTCTTTAACCTTTGCCTCAATAGTTTTCCTATTAGTGTAGGAGCTGCGACAACTTCTGTGTACTAGGTCTCCTACTTGTGCATGAACGGTGTCCTGGAGCTGTTTGCTGACTGAGTTTATAGTATTGCTCCCTTTTACTGTCGAACGTCACCTTCTCTGTGGATGTGTCTTTGATTTCCTTGTGACAGATCACGCAGACTTTATCAAGGAACTCCTGCAACAATCAATAAATAGATACATTATAATGAATGAATGAATGAATGAATGAATGAATGAATGAATCAATCAATCCATCAATCAATCAATCAATCTTATTTCACAACTTTCAACTAACAAAATAACAAAACCAACACAATTTATCAACCAGCAAACCAACTAACCAACAAACCTACCAACCAACATTATCTTTTTTTCGTATGAGATGGCTTGTCTACAGTCCATGGGACATTAAGCATCAGCTTTAAAAATATTTCTTACAAACATCCAATACATTAGGAAGGAAATATTAAAATTTGACACGCAAAAACAAGAGTTGAGAGACTAAATTATACGATTGTCAGTCCTCATAAATGCATACAGTGTGAATGAATAAACAATAAATAGATAAATAAATGAATAAATGATGTTAGAAAGAAAATATGAATAGATAACTAAAATATAAATACGCTGCATGTGTTAAATCCAATTACTTTTATAAACACAAGACATATTACATACGTTTGTCATAATTTGCACTGGACCGCTTTTCACAGGGCGGCAGACGTTCACAAGACATACAGTGATTCAGTCTTGAAACACGTGTTGCACGCGCGTGTGTGTGTGTGTGCGAGCGCGCGTGCAGGTGTGTGTGTGTGTGTGTGTGTTGTTGTAAAGCGCCACGAGCTCTCCTGAGAATAGAGCTATAGAGACATCTATTATTACTAAAACAAACGTAGGCCTACACATGGCAAGGCAGCCAGAGTCGATGCGTAGTAGGCCTATGGTTGACAGGCAAACAGAACGAGATCGCCATGCAAGTGACGGTAGAAATCACATTTCGAAACAAGCACGAGATGTAAGATCTGATGCATAACAAGTATGAAGAAATTCTTACCTCAGAAAAACTTGTGAATGAACTGGCAGCAACATTGTCTTCATCACTGTCGGCAGTCGCCATTGTATCGCCTCCGATGAATGGTAAACAACTGGTCCCCATGTGAAAAAATGTCCGCTCGAGATCTTCGGCGTGAAAAGGTATTTTTAAAATAGTACGCAAACTCCGATTTTGTCAAACTTTACTGAATTTGTACAGTCATTACTTAAGTTCTCATGTGCACTTAACGGAAATTTTAATAGAAATACTTTACACGAGGAAAAATTCTTTCCTAATCTAATACTGGAAATGAAAAATCTAAAATGCACTATTTGAGTGTCTTGTCTTGAGGGAAAGTTGAGTTATACGTACATACAGTCAATGGGCAAAATATGAATGTGAGAGGTAAGGCTGAAGTAAATGGATTGTGCCTACTGCAACAAATCCAATTTAACTTTGGAAAAAGAAAAAAAAAAAAAAGATCCAAATCCAACAGCCAAGGGCTGAAGACAGCGCTTAGATTTGATTTTATCAAGATTTTGCGCTATATAAATACTGTAATTATTATTATTTATTATTACAACCACAGAAGTGGGAGAAAAACCCTCAGTCAGACGCAACTGAGCCTATCTTATAAAGAAGGAACTGAAACAGATGAGACGTAAAGTTCAGTTTCTGTTTTAGTTTCTCAAGATGACGTCTCTGGGCTCGGAATGAATTCCATAAGCACTAACGTCACAAGTGCCATGTGATGGAGAAGATCCGGAATGATCACGGCACATGCCCTAAGTCTGCACACAAACCCACGAGCTGGCCAAGTCTGGAGGTTCTACGTAGATAGTTCCATAACCCTGAGGTCGTGTGGGAGTAATGTGGCAGAGACCTCAACTTTTCCTGGGGCCAAAATCACGAGGGCAGCGCCCATCCCCTCTCCCTCGATTCAAATTCATAATCGTATTCACATTTTTTTTAAAGACTTCGGAAAGGCAAGAATGCTGATTGGTCCTCAAGGGGTGGGACCTGGAAAATCAACCTATCTCTCCAATGTTTTATACCAAGGCAGCCAGGCAATGCCCTGCTCTTCACGATTTTCAGCCGCCGTGGGATCTTTAGCGTGTGCAGCCAGAAGGCACACGGGTCCGACTCGTTTTTCATCCCCTTCCGAAGACTAGACTTCAGTTCGCTTTTCCGGTCAAACTGAGGAGAAAAGTCGAGCCTTTATGGGGCGCGAACCCTGGAATCTGGAGTTTAGATATTGTCAGGCGAACGTCTGAACCATTCTGCCACTCTTCTTCCTGAGGTAAACAAACATGTGTGCAGCCACAAAGCCAAGACTTCACCGGAAGAGAGGAGTAGCGGTCAGAGAAGGATAAAATGATCCAAAACAGCAGGATGAGATATTACGTGTTAAAATGAAAGTGCTTCACTTGTCAGTACTAATGTGAAGTATGCATGAACACACAACTAAAAAGAATGTATGAATGAATTCGTCAAAGGTATAAAACCATAAATAGGCCTAATATATACATGGATAAAGGAGTTACCATCTATACACACTG
>JAPXFY010000024.1:63466434-63496434 GCA_030674185.1 Monoplex corrugatus | reverse complement strand
CGTTGGTTATAAGAGAGTAACTTCCCTTCTTCCACGTCTCCTTGTTTACTTAATTGTGATCAAATACTGGAACGTACGATGAACTCCTCACTGTTGCTATCTCCCACCCCCAATAAAATAAAACAAACCAAACCAAACCCAAACAAACTATATACATATGTATATATATTCCGATTATGTCCGTCAGGACAGGGCAGGCTGCCACTTGGCAGAAAACACCCGATATATCCCAGGGGTCCACAGAAAACTATGCTAGAAAAAGCTGCCCATTTTGTCCCAATATTTTAGAAGATGAATCCCATTTTCTGTTTGATTGTCCGGTCTATAAAGACATCAGAAATAAGCATTTACAAGGAATCATTGGAAACAGCACTGATCCGTCATGGGCCCTAAAGTGTAACAATTCAGACCATTCCAGAAAATTGGCCATAATTATATTTAATGCTTTAAACTTCGAGAAGAGGTAATGGTCTGAAAACGTTTGTAGCCTACATTGCTGCCAGAAAACGGACGACGAATAAAAAGTATGAAAAGTAGGCATGGTGTATGTTAACACTGTAGCCCCTCCCACACAAACCCTGATTTGTGTATGGGTCGGTGGCCCATGGGCCCACAGGCCTGTAAGCCCTAGTCCCCTGCGCTCATAGGACAGGTATTTTGGCCATGACTATAGGATGGGATAATCTTTAGAGAAAACTTGGACAGCAGAAGTGAGAGGTTCCGGGTCTACAGGCGCCTTTTAACAAACAATGGTACCATGCAGTGAAACGGAAATGTCTACATTGTCGTCTGCATAAAAAAAGACTGACTTTCAACAGCTGAAGTCCCTTCAGGCTGGAGTAGCACCTGGTATTGCGCCTTAAAAGACCAGAAGAAACCGGGAGAGAAAAGGCCACGTTCGTGGCCAGATCAGGCTTGTCCACGTAGACAACTAACGACAGAAGATCAGACCTTCCGAAGATCATCCTGCAAGACACAATGCCAGGAGGCAGAAAGACAGCCAGAAAGACAGGCAGAAAGACAGGCAGACCACAGAACAGCTGGGAGGACAACATCAAACAGTGGACGGATTTCAAATTCAGGGACCTCCGGGAAGCTGTAAAGTATTCAATGACCTCCGGGAAGTTGTACTGTATTCAATTACCTCCGGGAAGCTGTAAAGTATCCAATGGCCTCCGGGAAGCTGTAAAGTATTCAATGACCTCCCGGGAAGCTGTAAAGTATTCAATGACCTCCGGGAAGCTTTACTGTATTCAATGACCTCCGGGAAGCTGTAAAGTATTCAATGACCTCCGGGAAGCTGTACAGTATCCAATGACCTCCGGGAAGCTGTACTGTATTCAATGACCTCCGGGAAGCTGTAAGTATTCCAATGACCTCCGGGAAGCTGTACTTATTCAATGACCCCGGGAAGCTGTACTGTATTCAATGATCTCCGGGAAGCTGTACTGTATTCAATGACCTCGGGAAGCTGTACTGTATTCAATGACCTCCGGGAAGCTGTACTGTATTCAATGACCTCCGGGAAGCTGTACTGTATTCAATGACCTCGGGAAGCTGTAAGTATCAATGACCTCCGGGAAGCTTTACTGTATTCAATGACCTCCGGGAAGCTTACTGTATTCAATGACCTCCGGGAAGCTGTACTGTATTCAATGACCTCCGGGAAGCTGTACTGTATTCAATGACCTCCGGAAGCTGTACTGTATTCAATGATCCCCGGGAAGCTGTACTGTATTCAATGACCTCCGGGAAGCTGTAAAGTATTCAATGACCTCTGGGAAGCTGTACAGTAAAAGGAGGGGTGATGAAAATGTGAGGGGCCTGATTGTCAACTGGGTAAGACGTCAGACGTCGGGTCAGAAGGTTAGGGTTCGATGCTGTCTAAGGTTTTTTTCCCCCTGATCTCCCAGGTCAAAATATGTGTGCAGACCTGCTAATGTCTAAACCTCCGTCATGTGTATGTTAATTCTAAACCTCCGTCATGTGTGTGTTAATGTCTAAACCTCCGTCACGTGTGTGTTAATGTCTAAACCTCTGTCATGTGTATGTTAATGTCTAAACCTCCGTCATGTGTGTGTTAATGTCTAAACCTCCGTCACGTGTTGTTAATGTCTAAACCTCCGTCATGTGTATGTTAATGTCTAAACCTCCGTCATGTGTATGTTAATGTCTAAACCTCCTGTCATGTGTATGTCTAATGTCTAAACCTCCGTCATGTGTATGTTAATGTCTAAACCTCCGTCAGTGTTGTTAATGTCTAAACCTCCGTCACGTGTATGTTAATGTCTAAACCTCCGTCATGTGTATGTTAATGTCTAAACCTCCGTCACGTGTAGTGTTAATGTCTAAACCTCCGTCAGTGTATGTTAATATCTAAACCTCCGTCAGTGTATGTTAATATCTAAACCTCGTCAGTGTATGTTAATGTCTAAACCTCCGTCACGTGTATGTTAATGTCTAAACCTCGTCATGTAGTAATCATAAAACCTCCGCATGGTATGTTATATCTAAACCTCGTCAGTGTGTGTTAATGTCTAAACCTCCGTCACGTGTATGTTAATATCTAAACCTCCGTCACGTGTATGTTAATGTCTAAACCTCTGTCATGTGTATGTTAATGTCTAAACCTCCGTCACGTGTATGTTAATGTCTAAACCTCCGTCATGTGTATGTTAATGTCTAAACCTCCGTCATGTGTGTGTTAATGTCTAAACCTCCGTCAAGCAGAACATAAAAGATGCACGTTATGGACCCTGTAGTCCATGTCAGTGTCTGCTGGCTTTTTTGGAAACATTAAAACACCCAGCATGTACGCTTACCAAAGGCAAAGAATGGAGACTGCGCAGCAACAAACTGCCTGCAAAGCAGACTGTTGGAAAAACAATGTGCATATACGCAGCCGTCAAAGTAGAACACTTAAAAAACAACAACAACAACAAACAATCAAAAGCAAACACGAAAATCAACCAAGAAAACAAACAAGCAAACACATGAAAAGCAACACAAAAGAAAAACAAGACAAAACAAAACGAAAAACCCCATCCTGCTTACAATACTTGTGGGAACACAGACACCCCGGAGAAAAGTCACAAGAATATTCAACCAAACAAGAGTGGCACAGACCATCTGACCAGCAGAGGCTCTGATTAGCTCAGATCACTACTGGGTTGGTACACACTGGTAGAACTGTACCAGTTTTCAAATATTGTGTCTGTATCCTGTCCATGGCAATGTAGCCTACATTTTCAGTCAGGACTTCATGAACACAGACAAAACACAGAAGCAAATAGACTGTTCATGATCAAAACTGAAAACAACAACAATAGCAGCAGCAGCAGCAGCAGCAGCAGCAGCAGCAGCAACAACAACAACAACAACAACAACAACAACAGCAACATTTACCGGGTTCCAAGAATACAGGATTTCAACATTTTACAATATTTGCCATATGTACACTTCGTTTTATTTTGTACACTTTCCTTGGTAAAGGGAAAAGACCAAGTCAACAATGAATTTACTTGTTCTCATTCATTTTCCTTTCTTCCTATTTACAACCACTCCAAACAACGGCAACAATAATGATGACAATATTACTTCTACAGCAGCAACAATAACAACAACAACAACTACTACTACTACTACGACGACCACTACAACTACTATTACTCAGGGCTTAAAACAGGAGGAGGAAAAAACCACTGAAACTAGGGGGTCCGGGGGCATGCTCCCCCGGGAGAATTTTTTTAAAAACCAAGTGTAAATCTATGCCATTTCGCGCTTTCTGGACATAATTTCAAGAGATATTTAGTGCATAAAAATTGCTCTAAACACATAATTATTACAGTAAGATATGTTTGGGAAAAGGGGAGAGGGGGTTAAAAACATAATAATAAAATGAACACTCACCCTTTAACTTGAGTGTTTTACAGTTGTTCACCAACTGTAGTCTTTGGATGAAATCTCACCTCTTGGGTTGCTCAATAAGTTTCACTTTTCAGGTTTAAATGATCACACAATATCAAATTTGAAGTTGGAGCATACAAAGTCAGTAATTGCATCAAATACTTTAAAGTTTTTTTTGTTGACAAACCGAAATCGCGGAATTCCGCCCAGACGCGGAACGTTTTAAGCCCTGAAATTATTACTACTGCTGATGACGATGATGATGATTTTGATGACAATGAAAACAATGTAACAACAGCAACAACAACAACAACAATAATAATAATAATAATAATAATAATAATAATAATAATAATAATAATAATAATAATAATAATAACAACAATAATGATAATACATATACGGTCCATTTAAGGGCTAGAGATTTACTGTGTACAACCAGTTGCATAACAAATATTGTACAAGAAACTAACTGAACAAAATTTTGCGTCGAAAAAAAATCCATAGAAACAACTAGCACAAATTCTGTGACGGAACATATCTATTGGTCCCGTACTAGATTCCATGTATAAGTATATGTAAACAACAAAGTGCAAACACCGAAACTGGATGCATACAACAGAAATGTGTGATGTAAATCAACTAAGACTGACGTGATTGACGAAGACTCCATGCAAAGTCTATGATCTATCAACTGACAGACAACCCGGCAAAAGCTTCAGAAATAGAGATGCTGTGGTTGTTTCCCCTGATGATACAGTAGCATGGAGAGGTCACGTTTAATGCGAGTTTACCTGAGAAATGCTTCCTCCAATTTGAGAGTGGGGCGACTATTTCTAACCCAGCATGTAGGTGATATCCGTGGCTGTCGGACTTCAGAAATAGAAGTTCACCTTTGACTCCCTCATCCTATTTGCCAGCATCCTGCATAGTCAGCCATGACAGCAAAAACTTAACCTTTGACTACCTCACCCTATCTGCCAGATTCCTGCATAGTCAGACATGACAGCAAACTTAACTCTTTGACTACCTCACCCTATCTACCAGCATCCTGCATAGTCAGACATGACAGCAAAAACAACCCTTTGACTCCCTCACCCTATCTGCCAGCACTCTGCATAGTCAGCCATGACAGCACACAAAAACTTAACCTTTGACTCCCTCACCCTATCTGCCAGCATCCTGCACAGTCAGCCATGACAGCAAAAACTTAACCCTTTGACTCCCTCACCCTATCTGCCAGCATCCTGCATAGTCAGCCATGGACAGCAAAACTTAACCCTTTGACTCCCTCACCCTATCTACCAGCATCCTGCACAGTTAGCCATGACAGCTACACAAAAACTTAACCCTTTGACTCCCTCACCCTATCTGCCAGCATCCTGCATAGTCAGCCACCAAAGCAAAACTTAACCCTTTGACTCCCTCACCCTATCTACCAGCATCCTGCACAGTCAGCCATGACAGCTACACAAAAACTTAACCCTTTCATCCCCCGACCCTATACACCAGCTTCCTACGATGGAAGCTGATGGATAGGGTGAGGAAAGTGTGATAGGGAGGAAGGGGACTGATGGATAGGGTGAGGGAGTGTAAGAGGAAGCTGGTGGATAGGGTGGAGGGAGTGTATAGAAGAGAAGCTGACGGATATGGTGAGGGAGTGTAAGAGGAAGCTGATGGATAGAGTGAGGGAGTGTAAGAGTTAAGATTTTGCCGCTTGTGAACAGGCTGCGGGAGCGAAAGGGTTAAACGTGAAATAAACCACACTTGCCTGGGTGACCAAGCAGCCCTGGACCAACTGGCCATTGATAACTATCAGGACAGGGCGTGGAGGCCCCTGAAAGGCCATGTCTAGAAAATGACCTACACGCCCTGTGATGGAGCCCTCAGGCGGATAAGGCCTGAACCACCACCACCACCACCACCACCCCTCTTTAACTGACAGGGTAAGTCTTCAGGCCCTGAGCTAAGGGCAGGGTAGTTCCAACAGCAGCAAACCATGGAGGCTGAAGTTAGAGGTAACAGTTTCCGCAGGCCCCTTGCAACTGTTACAGGATAACAGGCAGACTTGGAACATTAGACGTATACCTTAGGGTTCTGTTACGCAACCGTTGTACCAACAGCGAGCTAAATGAGCGAACACATCAGAGCGACGACTTACACTCGCACACCACCACCACCACCACCACCACAACAACAGCAACAACAAGACAGCAACAATAACAACAAATATTATGAGGAAAAGATGAAGGAAGAGGAAGAGAGAGTCTGGCATCAAGAGTTTATTCAAGAGGGATTCATCACACTTGGATAACTTCATTATGGGCTCCACCCAAATCTGCCAGCAATTATCTTGCAAGTACTAAGATCCTGTGCAAAACGGTAGTCGCTGGAAAGGTCTTGAAATGGGAAAACGGACGGAATCTTTGAAACATGGACACCACCAGAATGACAGGAGCAATGTAAGAAGGGCAGTAATGGGCCATTTTTTTGTGTTGCTGGTGAGACTGAACTGGAAACACCAGATGTTAGATAAAGACATGGCTCTGTCAAAAGAACCAGCCAGCTGGGTTTTCTTTCTTTTTTGTTTTTTTAAGTGGCCCCTTAGCTCAGTTAATATATATATATATATATATATATATATATATAAGAGAGAGAGAGAGAGAGAGAGAGGGGCAGACAGACAGATGGACATACAGACAGTCAGACAGAGACAGAGACAGAGGAGGTAGCGGGAAGCAGTAAATCATTTATCCAAAAGTTCTTTCCCTTGGATGTGGTAATAGAAAGAGACAAAGAAAACAGATTTGTGAGTTCCACCTTCTACAAAGCAAATTTGTTTTAAGCCAAGCATCCAAAAGTTATTTCCCTTATGATGTGGTAATAGAAAGAGACGAAGAAAACAGATTTGTAGTTTCACTTTTAACCCATTCTTCACATGAAAACAGTCGATGGTATCGATTGTAGTTGGTGCTGTATAGCTGCAAAGAGATAATGTTTGTCCGTTTTCAACTCTCCATATTTCTTTTTCTTCACCCCCCTTTTTTTTAATTCATAAAGAAACAAAGCAGGACATAGTTCATTTTTATTATCTGTAATGACCATATCAGCTATGTTACATTCGCTAAAAAAAACAACAACAACAAAAAACAGGTGTTGTTCTCACGTACATAATTATAACAACAACAACATTAAAAAAAATACTAACTTAAATCTTCTACTAAGAAAACAGTTTCAAATCTCTGAGTTTTAAAAACAACATCGTCTTTGGCTTTAATTTCCAACAAAGAAAACAGACAAGATCCACGTTTCTGCTGTTTGTTTAACAAAGGCAGCAACCATAGTCTTTGCCGAAGCGAAGATCGAAATGTACCCCAAAAGAGACCAGTCTTGGACGACGTGTGGCGCCTCACACACCAGTGGTTCCGGTTCCAGACCCAGTACCCGCGCTGGAGGAGTGGTCACTAGAGCCAAAGAGACCCAGAGAGCGACGTTTGCAGCCAAGCATGGCCAGCAACTCGTTACGGAAGCGGCGCCCACTCACACAGTAGAGGAAGAAGTTGATGGAGGAGTTGATGATGACACCAAGCTTGGCCACAGCGAAAGACTCGTCGATGATGGTCTTGTCAAACTGGAAACAAACCGAAATGAAATAACAACATTAAGTAAGCTCATTGGAAAGACTGAGACCACACAGTCGAATCTCATCCAGTTCTCAGATGTGTAATTGAGGGTGTTGCTCAAATCTTCTGACCAGCACCGCTGGTGTCTGTATCTCTCGGGCCTCGCTGATGCCAAGATATGTTGTGATAGTAAGCGTAGAGTACAGCCCTGACACGCAGTCTCAATCCTAGATGGAGCTCCATAGCATCATGATTATCATCCTCATCGACATCATCATGATCGCAATGTAAAAACTGTGTCAGCTTCTGTGGCCATTAAGGTGGCGTAGAAAATGGGACCCCCCAAAAAAAACCAAACAAACTAAAAAAAAAATAAAAAAAAACAAAACAAAAAAAATCAACAGATGAGCACAAAGGTAATCTCCCTCATACTGCGATTGATCCTAAAAAGAAGTTATCCCATCAGGCACAACCATGTGGAAGTAATGAGTTATGCACCACTCTTACAAAGAACGACCTTACCCATGTGGAAGTAATGAGTTATGCACCACTCCTACAAAGAACGACCTTACCCATGTGGAAGTAATGAGTTATGCACCACTCTTACAAAGAACGACTTTACCCATGTGGAAGTAATGAGTTATGCACCACTCTTACAAAGAACGACCTTACCCATGTGGAAGTAATGAGTTATGCACCACTCTTACAAAGAACGACCTTACCCATGTGGAAGTAATGAGTTATGCACCACTCTTACAAAGAACGACCTTACCCATGTGGAAATAATGAGTTATGCACCACTCTTACAAAGAACGACCTTACCCATGTGGAAGTAATGAGTTATGCACCACTCTTACAAAGAACGACCTTACCCATGTGGAAGTAATGAGTTATACACCACTCTTACAAAGAACGACATTACCCATGTGGAAGTAATGAGTTATGCACCACTCTTACAAAGAACGACCTTACCCATGTGGAAATAATGAGTTATGCACCACTCTTACAAAGAACGACCTTACCCATGTGGAAGTAATGAGTTATGCACCACTCTTACAAAGAACGACCTTACCCTGTGGAAGTAATGAGTTATGCACCATTCTTACAAAGAACGACTTTACCCATGTGGAAGTAATGAGTTATGCACTACTCCTACAAAGAACGACCTTACCCATGTGGAAGTAATGAGTTATGCACTACTCCTACAAACAACGACCTTACCCATGTGGAAGTAATGAGTTATGCACCACTCCTACAAAGAACGACCTTACCCATGTGGAAGTAATGAGTTATGCACCACTCTTACAAAGAACGACCTTACCCATGTGGAAGTAATGAGTTATGCACCATTCTTACAAAGAACGACCTTACCCATGTGGAAGTAATGAGTTATGCACCATTCTTACAAAGAACGACCTTACCCATGTGGAGGTAACGAGTTATACACTACTCCTACACACAACAAACTTACTCCATCAGGCATGACCTTGTGGAGGTAACAAGTTATACACTACTCCTACACACAACAAACTTACTCCATCAGGCATGACCTTGTGGAGGTAACGAGTTATACACTACTCCTACAAACAACAAACTTACTCCATCAGGCATGACCTTGTGGAGGTAACGAGTTATACACTACTCCTACACACAACAAACTTACACCATCAGGCATGACCTTGTGGAGGTAACGAGTTATGCACTACTCCTACAAACAACAAACTTACACCATCAGGCATGACCTTGTGGAGGTAACGAGTTATGCACTACTCCTACACACAACAAACTTACACCATCAGGCATGACCTTGTGGAGGTAACGAGTTATGCACTACTCCTACACACAACAAACTTACACCATCAGGCATGACCTTGTGGAGGTAACGAGTTATGCACTACTCCTACAAACAACAAACTTACACCATCAGGCATGACCTTGTGGAGGTAACGAGTTATGCACTACTCCTACACACAACAAACTTACACCATCAGGCATGGCCTTGTGGAGGTAACGAGTTATACACTACTCCTACAAAGAAGAACTTACCCCTATGGAAGTAATGAGTTATGCATCACTCCTATAAGGAATGAGTTTACCTCAACAATTATGACCGTGTACAAGTGCTGGGTGACTTACAAGTCCTACAGAGAACAAACTTACCCCATCATCCACGATCCTGTTGAATACAACCGATGTACTTCTCCTATAAGAAACTAACTTACTCTTTCAGGCATTACTCTGTAGAAGTAATGGATGTTACGTAACTCCTGTAAAACACGAACAGACCTTACCATGCAGGACCCTGCAGAAATAATAAGTACGACATTGTGGAAGTGCTGGATGACGCACTACCCCATAAACAACGAACTTACCCCATCAGGCATGACCATATAGAAACACTGGGTGACGCACTACCCCTATACAGAACGAACTTACCCCACCAGGCATGACCATACTGGGTGACGCACTACCCCTATACAGAACGAACTTACCCATCAGGCATGACCATACTGGGTGACACATTACCCCTATAAAGAACGAACTTACCCCATCAGGCATGACCATACTGGGTGACGCACTACCCCTATAAAGAACGAACATACCCCATCAGGCATGACCATGTAGAAACACTGGGTGACACACTACCCCTATACAGAACGAACTTACCCCGTCAGGCATGACCATACTGGGTGACACATTACACCTATACAGAACAAACTTACCCCATCAGGCATGACCATACTGGGTGACACACTACCCCTATACAGAACGAACTTACCCCATCAGGCATGACCATGTAGAAACACTGGGTGACGCACTACCCCTATACAGAACGAACATACCCCATCAGGCATGATCACACTGGGTGACACATTACCCCTATACAGAACGAACTTACCCCATCAGGCATGACCATGTAGAAACACTGGGTGACACACTACCCCTATACAGAAACGAACATACCCCATCAGGCATGACCATGTAGAAACACTGGGTGACACATTACCCCTATACAGAACGAACATACCCCATCAGGCATGACCATGTAGAAACACTGGATGACACACTACCCCTATACAGAACAAACTTACCCCGTCAGGCATGATCATACTGGGTGACACATTACCCCTATACAGAACGAACTTACCCCCATCAGGCATGACCATACTGGGTGACGCACTACCCCTATACAGAACGAACTTACCCCGTCAGGCATGACCATACTGGGTGACACATTACCCCTATACAGAACGAACTTACCCCATCAGGCATGACCATACTGGGTGACACATTACCCCTATACAGAACGAACTTACCCCATCAGACATGACCATATAGAATCACTGGGTGACGCACTACCCCTATAAAGAACGAACTTACCCCATCAGGCATGACCATACTGGGTGACACATTACCCCTATACAGAACGAACTTACCCCCATCAGGCATGACCATACTGGGTGACGCACTACCCCTATACAGAACGAACTTACCCCGTCAGGCATGACCATACTGGGTGACACATTACCCCTATACAGAACAAACTTACCCCATCAGGCATGACCATACTGGGTGACACATTACCCCTATACAGAACGAACTTACCCCATCAGGCATGACCATACTGGGTGACACATTACCCCTATACAGAACGAACTTACCCCATCAGGCATGACCATACTGGGTGACACATTACCCCTATAAAGAACGAACTTACCCCATCAGGCATGACCATATAGAAACACTGGGTGACACATTACCCCTATACAGAACGAACTTACCCCATCAGGCATGACCATACTGGGTGACACATTACCCCTATACAGAACAAACTTACCCCATCAGGCATGACCATGTAGAAACACTGGATGACGCACTACCCCTATACAGAACGAACTTATCCCATCAGGCATGACCATACTGGGTGACACATTACCCCTATACAGAACGAACTTACCCCGTCAGGCATGACCATACTGGGTGACACATTACCCCTATACAGAACAAACTTACCCCATCAGGCATGACCATACTGGGTGACACATTACCCCTATACAGAACGAACTTACCCCAACAGGCATGACCATACTGGGTGACACATTACCCCTATACAGAACAAACTTACCCCATCAGGCATGACCATACTGGGTGACACATTACCCCTATACAGAACAAACTTACCCCATCAGGCATGACCATACTGGGTGACACATTACCCCTATACAGAACAAACTTACCCCGTCAGGCATGACCATATAGAAACACTGGGTGACACATTACCCCTATAAAGAACGAACTTACCCCATCAGGCATGACCATGTAGAAAACACTGGGTGATGCACTGGAAACCGAGGAGGACGAGGAAGGTGAAGGTGACGATGAGCAACAAGCGGGTGATCTGATTCTCAGACTGACGGGATTTGTCGGCTGACTGGGCTGTCTTGGTGGAGCTCATCTTGCGGTTGGTCTTTCCGATCTGACCAACGTGGACAAAAATGGATAGAGTTAGTACTTTACTTGGGTGTGGTGTGGGGGTTAGTGTTTTACTTGGGTGTGGTGTGGGGGTTAGTGTTTTGCTTGGGTGTGGTGTGGGGGTTAGTGCTGTACTTGGGTGTGGTGTGGGGGTTAGTGCTGAAGTTGGGTGTGGTGTGGGGTTAGTGTTTTACTTGGGTGTGGTGTGGGGGTTAGTGTTTTACTTGGGTGTGGTGTGGGGGTTAGTGTTTTACTTGGGTGTGGTGTGGGGTTAGTGCTGAAGTTGGGTGTGTGTGGGGGTTAGTGCTGTACTTGAGTGTGGTGTGGGGGTTAGTGCTGAAGTTGGGTGTGGTGTGGTGTGGGGGTTAGTGCTGAAGTTGGGTGTGGTGTGGGGGTTAGTGTTTTACTTGGGTATGGTGTGGGGGTTAGTGTTTTACTTGGGTGTGTGTGGGGGTTAGTGTTTTACTTGGGTGTGGTGTGGGGGTTAGTGTTTTACTTGGGTGTGGTGTGGGGGTTAGTGTTATACTCGGGTGTGGTGTGGGGGTTAGTGTTTTACTTGGGTGTGGTGTGGGGTTAGTGTTGTTTGGGTGTGGTGTGGGGTTAGTGCTGTACTTGGGTGTGGTGTGGGGGTTAGTGTTTTACTTGGGTGTGGTGTGGGGGTTAGTGCTGTACTTGGGTGGGGTTTGTGGGGTTAGTGTGTTTACTTGGGTGTGGTGTGGGGGTTAGTGTTTTACTTGGGTGGGTGTGGGGGTTAGTGTTTTACTTGGGTGTGGTGTGGGGGTTAGTGTTACTGGGTGTGGTGTGGGGGTTAGTGTTTTACTTGGGTGTGGTGTGGGGGTTAGTGTTTTACTTGGGTGTGGTGTGGGGGTTAGTGTTTGATACTTGGGTGTGGTGTGGGGGTTAGTGTGTTTTTACTTGGGTGTGGTGTGGGGGTTAGTGCTGTACTGGGTGTGGTGTGGGGGTTAGTGTTTTACTTGGGTGTGGTGTGGGGGTTAGTGCTTTTACTTGGGTGTGGTGTGGGGGTTAGTGTTTTCTTGGGTGTGTGTTGGGGGTTAGTGCTGTACTTGGGTGTGGTGTGGGGGTTAGTGTTTTACTTGGGTGTGGTGGGGGGGTTAGTGCTTTACTTGGGTGTGGTGTGGGGGTTAGTGTTTACTTGGGTGTGGTGTGGGGGTTAGTGCTGTACTCGGGTGTGGTGTGGGGGTTAGTGTTTTACTTGGGTGTGGTGTGGGGGTTAGTGTTTTACTTGGGTGTGGTGTGGGGGTTAGTGCTGATTGGGTGTGGTGTGGGGGTTAGTCCTGAAGTTGGGTGTGGTGTGGGGGGTTAGTGTTTTACTGGTGTGGTGTGGGGTTAGTGTTTACTGGTGTGGTGGGGGTTAGTGCTGTACTGGGTGTGGTGTGGGGGTTAGTACTGAAGTGGGTGTGGGTGGGGTTAGTGTTTTTCTTGGGTGGTGTGGGGTTAGTGCTGAACTTGGGTGTGGTGTGGGGGGTTAGTACTGAAGTTGGGTGTGGTGTGGGGGTTAGTGCTGAAGTTGGGTGTGGTGTGGGGGTTAGTGCTGAAGTTGGGTGTGAGTGTGGGGGTTAGTACTGAAGTTGGGTGTGGTGTGGGGGTTAGTGCTGAAGTTGGGTGTGGTGTGGGGTTAGTGCTGAAGTTGGTGTGGTGTGGGGTTAGTGCTGAAGTTGGGTGTGGTGTGGGGTTAGTGCTGAAGTTGGGTGTGGTGTAGAGGTGGAACGGGATCAACATATCAATAAATGAATTAATTAATGAATCAACCAAGAAAACAACTAATCAATATTTTCATTACACAAAATAGAACAAACTTAGTTAAAGTAATACGCCATTTTTGTGTAACGACTGAGCTGACCAACCACCAAACTAACCAATCAGCAACTAACCAACCCATCAAAACCATCACTTTAACACCAACACCAACACCAACACCAACATCAACACCAACAACTGCAACACACACACACACACACACACACACACACACACACACACACACACACACACACACACACACACACACACACACACACACAACTTCCGTCTAATATCACTCATAGTGAAAAGACGTTAAATCAAAGAACGAACGAACGAACACACACACACACAACACACACACACATCCCCCCTAAGACTCTTAGCTACTTTTGCATTTATCTGCCCACTGATGTTGATGACGGTAATACATGCGAAATCCTAAATTATTGATCTTTTATCTCCATATATAGTACAACCAGTGTATGTTATATAGCGCAAATTGGTTCCTGTGACGAATACACCAATTTACGACACAGTAAGCCAGAAGCACGTCAGTCCTCAAACGCAAATGGGGGAAAAAAATCCGCATCAAGCCTCACAAACGATAAAAATCCCAAAACAAACCTTATAAATGACAACAACAACAAAAACATAACAAACCTCATAAATGATAAAAATCCCATAACAAACCTCATAAATGATTTTAAAAACCCATAACAAACCTCACAAACGATAACAAACCCATAACGAACCTCATAAACGATAAAAAAAAAAAAAACCCATAACAAACCTCATAAACGATAAAAAAAAAAAACCACAACAAACCTCATAAACGATAAAAATCCCATAACAACCTCATAAATGATAAAAACCCATAACAAACCTTACAAATGATAAAAAATCCCATACAAGCCTCAAAATGATAAAAATCCCTTAACAAGCCTCAGAAATGATAAAAATTCATAACAAGCCTCAGAAATGATAAATAAACAAACCCATAAACAAAAACCACACCATAAAACGATAAAAACCCATAACAAGCCTTCAAAATGATAAAAACCCATAACAAGCCTTAAAATGATAAAAACCCATAACAAGCCTTACAAATGATAAAAATCCCATAACAATCACCTATTCACCCAAACTGATAAAAATCCCATAACAAACCTCACAAACGATAAAAATCCCATAGCCAGCCTCACCTTAGAGATAATCAGCAGGTTGAGCGTGAAGACTGTGAACCAAGGCACCAGAACCAGAAAGATGCAATGGACCCATAACTCGTAGCTCATGCCAGCCTCCCCTTTCTGGAATTCTGTCTTCAAGAGAGCGGGCCCAGTGCCGTTGACGGCTTGGTCCCAGTCGACGGTGAAAGACCAGAAGTGTGGAACATTGATCAGGAAACACAGCCCCAGGATCGACCCGATGCCCACGTTGGCCCTCTTCTCATTGCAGTACTCCTGGGGAAGGGACATGACGATTAACCTCTCATTGATAATTGTTCTACAGACATATGTCGTTCTTATCTGCCCAGTCGCCTTATACATGTACTTTAGGATCATCGCACTCAGGGAGGTTACCTTTATGCTCACCTTCCCCCATCCCCCCATTTTTCTACACTACCTTAATGGCCACAGAAGCTGGCACAATTTGTTTACAATGCGATGATGATGATGTCGATGAGGATGATAATCATGATGATTCTATGGAGTTCCATCTAGGATTGAGACTGTGTGACAGTGTTGTACTCTACGCTTACCATCATAACACATCCTGGCATCAACTAGCTCGAGAGATACGGCCACCTGTGGTGCTGGTCAGAAGATTTGAGCAACACCCTCAATGACGCATCTGTGAAGTGGACAAGACTCGACTGTGTGATTCCAGTCTTCCCAATGACCCCATAGCACCCCAACTCTGGGTAGGAGCCGGTTCATCATCATCATCATCATCATCAGGTGCCCTGCCGCATGGCGTTGGCGACCGTGGACTTCCAACCATCTTTATCTCTCGTTGCCCCCAGCATCTCCCCCACCCTCTTCATCCCCAGCCACTCTGCAAGTGTGTCCAGCATTCTCTCCCTGGGTCTTCCTGGTGTTCTCTTTCCCTCCAGCTTTCCCGTTGTGACCAAGTGCTCCAAATCCCCCTTCCTCATAAAATGGCCTATAAATGTTGCTTGTCTTTTCCTAATCTTCCTTATGAGTGATCTACTTGTGTCTGCCTCCATCAAGACTGTCACGTTTGTTTTCTTTGCTGTCCATGGAACTCTCAACATTCTTCTGAGAAACCACATCTCGGCTGCCTCGATCCTGCTCTGGCTTTGCTTGCTGACTGTCCACGCCTCGCATCCGTACGACAGTATTGGTTCTATATAACATTCAAGGACTCTCTTTCGGTGCGGTGTTGGCCGCTGCAGCCATTGACACCGACAGGGTTATCCTCCTCCATTTGTTTCCATACAAACATACACGTATAAACATAAATGTGACCACCCATGAGCAACTCTGTCTTAACTCGCAGTCAGTCGAACAGCACTAGGAGCTGAAAAAAGGGACTGAGGGTCTATCTGGGTTTGACTTTTTCTCAGAATTGATTTCTGTGGACTATAACTACCCCCAGAGAAAAAATATCACAAATGAATTAAAAATGGTATTTTAATGCACTGATCGTAGCAGAAAGAATGCAATTTCTTACCAAAAGTACCTATTTTTGTCTCATATTGCAAACTGTAACATATATAGAACCCCCACATGTAATACACTGACAAAAGCTCTTTGGTGCACCTTTCGGATAATGACAATTAAGATTAAAAACAAACCGAGTCAAAGCCACCAAATAAAGAAATTTAAGGAAAATGTGTAGGAGAGTACGTAAATACTTTACAGGCCCGTTTTCTCAAAATGGCCGTCACACAACTTAATGACTTCAAACATACATAACGTCTACATTTTTTTCCAGTCCAAGCTTTATCTAAGTACCAAAATAATCAGTAGAATATACACTTTCCAGTGATATGTATATCTCAAAATACCCAAAATGCTAGTTAAGACTGATTTCGTGCTGGGAGGTCACAAATGTCCATACAATGAACACACCTTTACATGCATTTTACACCCACATGCACACTACACTCTTTCCTAGTAACACACACCTTGGCCTTGGTGATGAGGCACACCATGATAAAACGGTCCACAGTGACTCCCACCATGAACCAGATGGAGCAGATGACCCACAGGAAGAAGATGGGGTAGCCCAGGTAGGCAAAGAACACGGCGTAGGCTGTACTGTTCACCACTTCCGGGTGCATCATCTTCACCGTGTCTGTCAGGATAAACCACAGCAACACACCGCTGTCTGCTATCGCCTGAAAAACAGGAACAATCGGTGTCATCTGACTATGCTTTTAAGTGTTATCACTTTTCTCGGCTGCGTGTATGCACGTTGGTTTGCCCACACTGTGCAGGCTGTATGTGGGTGCACAGTCTGCGTACACCGTCTTTAGGGAGCACGCATGCTCGGTGTTTTCGAGTTTCCATAAGCCAGCCACTAACATACCTTACAGGATCTTTAACGCGCGTATTTGATGTTCTGCATTCGTATACTTTTGAAATGGGTTTGGGCAGGTCTGCACGTATGCTGACTTGGGAGAATGGAAACATCTTTACCCATCAGGTGGAGGTGTCTGGTCTATCAAGTCTAGGATCGTCCTACTGCAAGTCTAATGTTTACCCACTGACCACTGTCCTTCTGTTTGTTTCAACATGTGATATAATCACACACAGCCTGACATAACGGTCTGACACTTTCAATACAGTGGCAACACTCTCTGAAACATTGTAATACAATTCCCCGTACCAGCTTCAAACGCTGTAATACAATTCCCTGTACCAGCTTCAAACATTGTAATACAATTTCCCGTACCAGCTTCAAACGCTGTAATACAATTCCCTGTACCAGCTTCAAACGCTGTAATACAATTCCCTGTACCAGCTCCAAGCACAACAGGCCATATTCCCTGTTTAGTCTGACGCTACAGAACAATTAGTCTTTTTATCCAGTTTTTACCGACACTCAAATTTTTGTTTTCTGCCCATTCTGATTTTGCTCAGGAGAACTATTCATACTATTGCATAATTCCACGTGCACATAGAATACCTGCCAGTGGTAATTAGGATGTAATCTGAGCCAGTAGGTCAAGTCTGTACACAAACAAGCAAACAAACAAACAAACAAAATAAACAAACAAACAAACAAACAACAAACACCGAGATTTTTAATGATTTGTTTAAAATCTATACATAAATCAGATACTTTAAGAAGATTAACATTTTATTCTTAAGTCTATACATAAACCAAAGAAAAAGAGCGAGATTATAATGATTTGTTTGAAATCTATGCATAAATCAAATACACGAGCGAAATTTTAAATTTTTTCCCCTGTCCACGAGATCCCAGCTCACCAGGGCAGTGAGGTATCTGCCAGTAGAAGACCTCATGTTACGTCTGGACCAGACGATAATAGACAGGATGTTTCCCAGCATGCCCAGCGCCACAAAGATAGGGCCGACCACTGCTGACGCCCCGTAATGCATGCGTTGTGCCGTGGTCAGCATCTTCTCCATCATGTCATCGGTTTTACTCTCGATGTGGACTTGACCATCTCCGCTGCTGCCTCCGGCTGGCCCTCCATTGCCGCCGTTGACCATGTTAGCGGCCGTGGATGTGACGAAGTCAGCAACTGTTGTGACGTCAAGGCTCATGGTTGGTGATGGAGGGGCACTAACTGGAACACGTCTGACGATCTGGAAGACAAGACAGAAAGAAAACCTTACGACTAAACTTTACTTTAAATGTTAGATCCACACATTAACCCTTTATGACTCCCGGCACCCTATCCAGCAACTGCAAAAAGTTAACCCTTTGACTCCCTCACCCTATCCACCAGCTTCCTGAAGGAATCTGGTGGATAGGGTGAGGGAATCAAAGGGTTAACTTGTTGCTTTGCTAGCATGGTTGACAATGCAGGATGCTGGTAGACTGGGTGCGGGAGTCAAAGGGTTAAAACGAAAGCATGATCGATAACATTGTTCTTCTATCTCCCACACTCCCTCCCTCGTCCCTTATGTAGATTGTTTGACTGCTGGCTCTGAATGTTGATTTACTTTTCTCTCCGGCATCAAAACAATCACTGGACATTCCACTGTCCTCCTACGTCATCTGGATGAGTCTATCACGATTCATTTGTCTGTTTCTAAAAGGAAGCTGTGAACAGCCTGACAGAACGAACTGTCGCTAACGTTACCGTTCACTTTAGTCTCTGGTCTGTCTGTCTGTCTGTCTGTGCCTGCCTACCTGCCTGCCTGTATGCCTGCCTGCCTGCCTGCATTCCTACCTGCCTGCCTGCCTGCCTGCCTGTCTGCTTTTCCTGTCAGCCTGCCTGCCTGCCTGTCTGTCTCTCTCTGCCTGCTTGCCTGCCTGCCTGTCTGCCTGTCTACTTCTCCATCACCTCTCTTATTCTTCTTCTCAAATATTTTGTACTTTTTCTCAACCATACTTGTATTTACTTCCGTTTAACGAAGATTTTCTACCAACAGTTACTGCTCCAAATGCTGCCGCCGCTGATGCTGTGGCTACTGCTACTACTACTACTGTTGTTGTTTGTTCCGTTACTTTGTGACCCCAGTAACTGACTTAGTTTGTCAATGTCCACTAATGACAGCAGACAGCCGGCTGTCTGGCTCTTGTAATACAGCCGTGTTAGTTTGTCAATGTCCACTAATGACAGCAGACAGCCGGCTGTCTGGCTCTCGTAATACAGCCGTGTTAGTTTGTCAATGTCCACTGATGACAGCAGACAGCCGGCTGTCTGGCTCTCGTAATACAGCCGTGTTAGTTTGTCAATGTCCACTGATGACAGCAGACAGCCAGCTGTCTGGCTCTCGTAATACAGCCGTGTTAGTTTGTCAATGTCCACTAATGACAGCAGACAGCCGGCTGTCTGGCTCTCGTAATACAGCCGTGTTAGTTTGTCAATGTCCACTAATGACAGCAGACAGCCGGCTGTCTGGCTCTCGTAATACAGCCGTGTTAGTTTGTCAATGTCCACTGATGACAGCAGACAGCCGGCTGTCTGGCTCTCGTAATACAGCCGTGTTAGTTTGTCAATGTCCACTAATGACAGCAGACAGCCGGCTGTCTGGCTCTCGTAATACAGCCGTGTTAGTTTGTCAATGTCCACTGATGACAGCAGACAGCTGGCTGTCTGGCTCTTGTAATACAGCCGTGGACTCACAAGCTGATGTCACGGCTTTAACCCTTTGACTCCCGCACCCTGTCGACCAGCATCCCGCATTGTCAACCATGCTAGCAAAAGTAAAAACTTAACTCTTTGACTCCCTCACCCTTTCCACCAGCTTCCTGTAAGAAGCTGGTGGAAAGGGTGCTGGAGTCAAAGGGTTAAGTTCTTGCAGTCGCGTAGATAGAATGCGGGAGTCAAAGGGTTAATCCCAGCCCGCAATCTCAAAAACCTGACCAGTTGGCTGCCCATCTTAATGCTTCCATCATTCTGGTGGTGTTCTGTCAGTGTTTCATGGTTTGCTGTTGCCACCTTTCTCCGCTTGAAGACTTAACAAGTGCATTGTGTTCTGCGCGAGTTCCAGAGTCCACCACATAACAAAGGGCATTGTGGGTAAAAGGCAGATAAAGCTGAGTACGACTAATCCCTCCTGTATAACTGCAAACTCCAACAGTTGAAGGAACCAGGATGTCAAAGCATGACGCGTGGATTAACAACGTATCAAAGCGCAAACAGTACAAACTAGACACCATGTACTACAAAAGCCTCAATAACGCAGCCCCCGATTACCTGTCAAGCCTACTTGAGATCTATGTTCCCTCACGTACCCTCCGCTCTGCCTCCGATCCTCTGACTTTTCGCTTTCCACGCACTAAGCTCAATACCTATGGTCCACGAGCCTTCTCTATTTCTGGTCCACTTTCCTGGAACAAACATCCTCTCTCAGTCCGTCAGCAACCTACTTTTGTCTCCTTCAAGTCCGCTCTCAAAACTCACCTTTTCTCCTCTGCATAAAATCCTGACCTCACTCAATCCCCTCTGCAGCCTGTCTCCACTCGGAGGGGAATCACATTGCAATATATAATTGTATATAATATGCTCTCTATAATTTTCCATTGTTTTTATTCTTTCTCCCCATTTATAGCCGTGTGCGTGCGTGTGTGTGTGTGTGTGTGTGTGTGTGTGTGTGTGTGTGTGTGTGTGTGTGTGTGTGTGTGTAGTGTGCGTTGTGTGTGTGTGTGGTGTGTGTGTGTGTGTGTGGTGTGTGCGTGCGTGCGTGAGTGCGTGTGTGTGCGTGCGTGCGTGTGTTCTGTTTTAGCGCTTAGATTTGATTTTATCAAGATTTTGCGCTATATAAATAAAATATTGTATTGTTGTATTGTTTCAAGGCTGCAGTTCGAGACACGTATGCAATCCACACTGAATGCCGCATGGAGGTGGCCATCTGTCAAACAGGTGTAACAGATCAAGGTGTTCCTATGTCAGTTTTGCCCCTGCCTGCCATTTTTCGTTTTCATCTAATTCTTACCACTCTGGTCTTTTTATAGTCTGAATGTTCACCATTAGTTTTCTTGTATTAGTTATAACTTAGGTAACAACAAAGATACAAAACGTAACGAACAAACAGTATTTTTTTTTTTTTACAAAATATAAAAATGTTCATATCAATGCATTACAATGCCACTCTATTATTTGTTCCATTTAATGATTGGTGTATTCTAGATATGCCATTAAAAATGGGATGCTAAACAACCCTTGTTCTGTCTCAAAGACACGCCTGAGCTAGCTAGCTGCAACAAAAAACTAGTAACAGCAAGCAACTTCAAAGGCAACGACGACGACAGGGCAACAGCGATATTAGCAATAAGATCCAACGGTTATCGTTCTTCCTAACAAAAAAACAAAAACAACAACAACAAAAAAACCAAAACACACACACACACACACACACACACACACACACACACACACACACACACACACACACACACACACACACACACACACACACAAAACCAACAAAAAACGCCAACAGCATTCAAACGGATAAAGTCCCTGTGTGTGTTGATTAGTATTCTCTCAATTTCTTGAAAGTTTTCTAACTGGACTGACACATGGTTTTCATCAAGACGATTCGATTGCAAATAATGCAAATACCGTAACTTTCCATAACATACGACTGTCAGTTGATGAACTTGGTTCTGTGTTAGAATGTTCACTGTATACAAATTTTTCCAATACCCAAAGCCTGATACCTAACTGCCCCAGACAGCTAGCGTCCTTGATATACAAACTAAGGCTTAACTCTTGGAAAACAAAATATACACAGAATGTATGTATTTGTTCAAAAGCATTATCTGTCCACCATCTGCTCTTTGAATGTCCTATTTTACTTACGACATATAGAAATAACAATCTCGATTTTTCATGTACTGACTCTAGAGATATCCTTTACAACAAAAATAATGATATTATTTCGGTAGTCCAGCTGATTCTCAGATCCCCTGTTGGCAGATTGTTGTGAAGAGTTAATTAATTGTTGTCTGTTATTGATTGACACTGTTAACTTAATGTTCTGAATTCTTAATTGTTATTGTTCCCCTTCTTACATTCAAACTATCACTATCCCTTCCCATCCCCGTCCCCCACCTTTTTTTCTCCCTGTGTGTGTGTGTGGTGGTGTGTGTTGTGTGTGTGTGTGTGTGTGTGTGTGTGTGGTGTGTGTGTGTGTGTGTGTGTGTGTGTGTGTGTGTATGTGTGTGTGTGTATGTGTGTGTGTGTGTTGGTGTCTAAAATCACTATTGTGAACAGACATTAAATAAAGATTCCATTCCATTCCATTCGATTGCAAACATTCTCATCATTACAACTCAGCTTTCCCGTTGTGACCAGGTGCTCCAAATCCCCCTCCCTCATAAAATGGCCTATAAATGTTGCCTGTCTTTTCCTAATCTTCCTTATGAGTGATCTACTTGTGTCTGCCTCCATCAAGACTGTCTCGTTTGTTTTCTTTGCTGTCCATGGAACCCTCAACATTCTTCTTAGAAACCACATTTCGACTGCCTCAATCTTGTTCTGGCTTTGTTTGTTGACTGTCCACGCCTCGCATCCGTTCAACAGTATTGGTTCTATATAACATTCAAGAAACTGAAAACAGGCCAGTGTTTAATGTTGTGGGCTGGGATTGAACTCGAGATATCAGATCTTGTGTCTAAGGCTCTGTCAACAGAACCAACTGGCCGACGTATAAAACCTACGTGGCAGAAAGCACAACGATAAACGTTTTTTTTTTTTCTAATTTTATTTATTTTTTTATTGTTTTTTTTTTAGGACCATCACACTCAGGAAGGTTACCTTTGTGCTCATCTTTTTTCCCCCATCCCATTTTCTATGCCACCTTAATGGCCGCAGAAGCTGGCACAGTTTTTAAAATGCGATGATGGCTATGTCGATGAGGATGATAGTCATGATGCTGTGGAGTTCCATCTAAGATTGAGACTGTGTGACAGGGCTGTACTCTACGCTTACTATGATAATATAATTATCCTGGCGTCAACCAGGCCCAAGAGATACAGACACCTGCGGTGCTGTTCAGAATATTAGTGCAACACCCTCAGTGACGCATCCGTTAAGTGGATGAGACTCGACTGTGTGGTACCAGTCTTCCCAGTGAGCCCATAGCACGCCCAACTCTGGGTAGGAGCCGGTTAGAGCCGAAAACCCCCACAATGATGTATTTTTGAAGGGACGGATGAGATTCGAACCCACAACCTTCCAGTCGGTAGTCCATTGCGTTAACCACTACACCACGGCAACTGGTCACAACGATAAAAGTTTATTTAAAAAAAAAAGTACTAAACAAAAAGTCAACTTGATTAAAGAGGCGACACGGAGAGTGAAGCATTGAATTTATCAAATGCGCTGGCGAGGTTTTAATATACGGGGGGAGAGGGTAGGGGGGAGTACAAGACTGTCAACACAGCAAGCTGACACCACAAGAATGATGGCAGCATTGAAATGGGGAGTGAACAGTCAGTTGTATGTTAACATTGAAATGGGCAGTGAACAGTCAGTTGTGTGTTAACATTGAAACGGGTAGTGAACAGTCAGTTGTATGTTAACATTGAAATGGGTAGTGAACAGTCAGTTGTATGTTAACATTGAAATGGGGAGTGAACAGTCAGTTGTATGTTAACATTGAAATGGGCAGTGAACAGTCAGTTGTGTGTTAACATTGAAATGGGTAGTGAACAGTCAGTTGTATGTTAACATTGAAATGGGTAGTGAACAGTCAGTTGTGTGTTAACATTGAAACGGGCAGTGAACAGTCAGTTGTATGTTAACATTGAAATGGGCAGTGAACAGTCAGTTGTATGTTAACATTGAAATGGGCAGTGAACAGTCAGTTGTATGTTAACATTGAAATGGGGAGTGAACAGTCAGTTCTATGTTAACATTGAAATGGGTAGTGAACAGTCAGTTGTGTGTTAACATTGAAACGGCAGTGAACAGTCAGTTGTATGTTAACATTGAAATGGGCAGTGAACAGTCAGTTCTATGTTAACATTGAAATGGGGAGTGAACAGTCAGTTCTATGTTAACATTGAAATGGGCAGTGAACAGTCAGTTCTATGTTAACATTGAAATGGGCAGTGAACAGTCAGTTGTGTGTTAACATTGAAATGGGTAGTGAACAGTCAGTTGTATGTTAACATTGAAATGGGTAGTGAACAGTCAGTTGTATGTTAACATTGAAATGGGGAGTGAACAGTCAGTTCTATGTTAACATTGAAATGGGTAGTGAACAGTCAGTTGTGTGTTAACATTGAAACGGGCAGTGAACAGTCAGTTGTATGTTAACATTGAAATGGGCAGTGAACAGTCAGTTCTATGTTAACATTGAAATGGGAGTGAACAGTCAGTTGTATGTTAACATTGAAATGGGAGTGAACAGTCAGTTGTGTGTTAACATTGAAATGGGTAGTGAACAGTCAGTTGTATGTTAACATTGAAATGGGTAGTGAACAGTCAGTTGTATGTTAACATTGACATGGGTAGTGAACAGTCAGTTGTATGTTAACATTGAAATGGGTAGTGAACAGTCAGTTGTATGTTAACATTGAAATGGGTAGTGAACAGTCAGTTGTATGTTAACATTGAAATGGGGAGTGAACAGTCAGTTCTATGTTAACATTGAAATGGGTAGTGAACAGTCAGTTGTGTGTTAACATTGAAACGGGCAGTGAACAGTCAGTTGTATGTTAACATTGAAATGGGCAGTGAACAGTCAGTTCTATGTTAACATTGAAATGGGGAGTGAACAGTCAGTTCTATGTTAACATTGAAATGGGCAGTGAACAGTCAGTTGTGTGTTAACATTGAAATGGGTAGTGAACAGTCAGTTGTATGTTAACATTGAAATGGGTAGTGAACAGTCAGTTGTATGTTAACATTGAAATGGGGAGTGAACAGTCAGTTCTATGTTAACATTGAAATGGGTAGTGAACAGTCAGTTGTGTGTTAACATTGAAACGGGCAGTGAACAGTCAGTTGTATGTTAACATTGAAATGGGCAGTGAACAGTCAGTTCTATGTTAACATTGAAATGGGGAGTGAACAGTCAGTTCTATGTTAACATTGAAATGGGCAGTGAACAGTCAGTTGTGTGTTAACATTGAAACGGGCAGTGAACAGTCAGTTGTATGTTAACATTGAAATGGGTAGTGAACAGTCAGTTGTATGTTAACATTGAAATGGGCAGTGAACAGTCAGTTGTATGTTAACATTGAAATGGGCAGTGAACAGTCAGTTGTATGTTAACATTGAAACGGGCAGTGAACAGTCAGTTGTATGTTAACATTGAAACGGGCAGTGAACAGTCAGTTGTATGTTAACATTGAAATGGGCAGTGAACAGTCAGTTGTGTGTTAACATTGAAACGGGCAGTGAACAGTCAGTTGTATGTTAACATTGAAACGGGCAGTGAACAGTCAGTTGTATGTTAACATTGAAATGGGCAGTGAACAGTCAGTTGTATGTTAATATTGAAATGGGTAGTGAACAGTCAGTTGTAGTTAACATTGAAACGGGCAGTGAACAGTCAGTTGTATGTTAACATTGAAATGGGGAGTGAACAGTCAGTTCTATGTTAACATTGAAATGGGGAGTGAACAGTCAGTTCTATGTTAACATTGAAACGGGCAGTGAACAGTCAGTTGTATGTTAACATTGAAATGGGTAGTGAACAGTCAGTTGTATGTAAAATTGAAACGGGCAGTGAACAGTCAGTTGTATGTAAAATTGAAACGGGCAGTGAACAGTCAGTTGTATGTAAAATTGAAACGGGCAGTGAACAGTCAGTTGTATGTAAAATTGAAACGGGCAGTGAACAGTCATGTTAACATTGAAATGGGCAGTGAACAGTCAGTTCTATGTTACGAGACGGGACTGAATTCGGGATTTTCATATTTCGAGTCCACGGCTCCTTGCAAGATAATGAACGATGATAAAAATGATGTGATATGATGATTGATGATGATGATAATGATGATGAAGATAACAATATTAATGATGATGATAATGATGGTAATGATGATGGTAATGAGAAAAGCATTGACAACACGCATCTATCTTATAATATCTGTGATAATAAACAACTCAGACAGCTGATCCACAATGATATATATATTATATATAATATATATTATATATATATATATATAATATATATATATATATCTGGCTCAATCTACGATAAATTCAATTTTATTATGGCCATTCAGAGAGAGAGAGAGAGCACAAAAACACCCGTTTGCAAAAATCAGAGAGAGAGAGACAGAGACAGACAGACAGACAGAGAGACAGATAGACAGACAGAGAGGCAGACAGACAGAGACAGAGAGAGACAGACAGAGAGACAGAAACAGAGAGACAGAAAGAGACAGAGAACAGAGAGCAGAGAAGAGAGAGAGAGAGAGAGAGAGAGAGAGAGAGAGAGAGAGAGAGAGAGAGAGAGAGAGAGAGAGAGAGAGAACACAATAACATCCGTTTGCGAAAATCTGCTTGACACTGCAAAAAGTAGTCTGTCTGTCTCTGTCTCTCTCTGTCTCTCTGTCTGTCTGTCTGTCTCTCTGTCTGTCTGTCTGTCTCTGTCTCTCTCTCTCTCTACGATTGAAACTAGAATAATGTTCGTAAAAAGAGACAGTGCGTGTGTGTGTATGTGTGTGTGTGTGTGTATGTGTGTGTGTGTGTGTGTGTGTGTGTGTGTGTGTGTGTGTGTATGTATGTGTGTGTGTGTGTGTGTGTTTGAGTGGTGTGTGAGTATGTGTATGTGTGTATGTGTGTGTATGAGAGAGAGAGAAAAAGAGAGAGAGCACTGCGTGTTTGCGCGCGTAAATGCGTGGGTATGTGTATCAAATATATGAAGGAGAGAGAGAGAGAGAGAGAGAGAGAGAGAGAGAGAGAGAGAGAGAGAGAGAGAGAGAGAGAGAGAGAGCAACATGAGATAATGGTAAAAAAAACAAACAATATGAAATAGAACAAATCCAGATCACACACACACACACACACACACACATACACACTCACGCCACACCGCGCGCGCACACACACACATTAACACTCACACAAACACACACACTCAAAAACACACTCACACACACACACACACAAACACACACACACACACACACTCACACACACAAACACACACACACACACACACACACTTACACACACACACACAAACACATACACGCACACTCACTTGTACCTTCAGTAGCACAAGGAGATCAGCACCAAACAGAAGCAGCACAAGAAGTATTCACAGATAACTTTGTCTGACACAGAAAGCTACAGGCTACTTCAGCGGACTGTAAAGTCCTTGGTTATGGTCCAACAGAGTGAATTGTCCAACAACAAGAACAGAGATGAACAACTGTACGCGCTGTTTCGGCAAAGCAACCGTCAGAATGATTTCAGCCCGCTAACGAGTATCTTCTTCAGCAATGACGCCCGACTGTAGGACCAATCTGTTATATATATACATACGTACATATATATATATACATGTAGGCTGACATAAAATTACCCCACTTGTGTAAGTGCATAGGACCACTACAGACAAGCGCGACACAATTGACGTCAGAACCGATTTCATTGGACGCATCACCCGCTGTGATCTGATTGGTTGAGAACCTTGAAGAGTTTCTGAAGGCACGCGACGACTGACGAAAAAAGAGAAAAGCGCAATGTGGTAGATAGTCATATAGGCCACAGCGCTATTGTAGCGAGCTAACGTGAGAACCCGGAGGTGGTTAGGATGTGCGTATGAATATGTTTGCATAAGTTATCAACTAGGGGAAAGTGCGTGTGATGATCGTATGTATGTTTCTCCCCCTTCCTGCTTCTCCCTTCTGCTTTTTTTTTAACGTCAGTTAACGATCAGGGCACTGAGGCAGATGTACTCAATTCTGCGCTCACCTTTTTTTATTTCTTGTCCTTTTTCTGTCCATTTCTACACCACCTTAACCCTTTGGCTCTCGCAGCCTGTTTACTGACTGTGAAACTTAACTCTTTGACTCTCTCACTCTATCCACCTGCAGGAAAGTTGGTGGACAGGATGCGGGAGACAAAGGGTTAATTTTTGCTTTGCTAGCATGGTTGACAATGCAGAATGCTGGTGGACAGGATGAGGGAGGCAAAGGGTTAATTTTTGCTTTGCTAGCATGGTTGACAATGCAGAATGCTGGTGGACAGGATGAGGGAGGCAAAGGGTTAATTTTTGCTTTGCTAGCATGGTTGACAATGCAGAATGCTGATGGACAGGATGCGGGAGGCAAAGGGTTAATTTTTGCTTTGTTAACATGGTTGACAGTGCAGAATACTAGTGGACAGGAAGCAAAGGGTTAATGGCCACAGAAGCCGGGATATGTTTTACGATGTTATGACGATAACGACGATGAAGACGATAATCATGATGCTATGAAGTTCCAGCTGGGATTGAGACTGTACGACAGGACTTACTCCACACTTACTATCTTAACGTAACTTGGCGTCAACCAGGCCCGAGAGACAGACACCTGTGGTGTTGGTCACTATTCAAACAACACCCTCAATGACACATCCAGGAATTATTAAATGAGACTTGACTGTGTGGTCCCAGTGTTCCCAACGAACACACAGCACGCTCAACTCTGGGAAAGAGACGACTAGGGCCAAAAGATCCCCATGACAATGATTTTGACAGGACTGTTCAAAACAAATTCAGTACCCTGGAAGACGTTAATGACAGTGAGGAACAATGGACAAAGTTGAGAAAATCGATAAATGAAGCTTGTGAAGAAATCCCTAGAGTAGATAGAAAAGCAAAAAAGAACTGGATGACAAAAGAAATTCTAGGCTTGATTGAGAAACGGAGGAAGGCAAAGAGAAAGGAGGAGATTTACAGGAAGATAAACAAAGAAATCAGGAATAGGTGTAATGAAGCTGAGGAAGCTTGGCTGAAAACAAAATGCAAAGAAATAGAAGACCGACACAAAACGGATCCTCAGGGTATGTAGGCTACAGAAGAATTGAAGAAATTGTCCACAGGAAAAAGACATGCACATCAACTGGTTGCTTAAAACCAGGAAAGCTGGAGGGAAAGAGAGCACCAGGTAGACCCAGGGAAAAAAAGATTGGACGGACTTGCAGAGTGGCTGAAGACAGAGAGGGTGGAAGATGTGCTTGCGGCAACAAGGGATAGAAACAGATGGAAGGCCATGATTGCCAACACCATGTGGCAAGGCACTTGACGATGATGATGATAATGGGGATTCGAACCCACAGCCTTCCAGTCGGTAGTCCGGTACTCTAACCACCGCACCACGGCGACTGGTCTTCCTCTTCTTCCACTTTCCTTTCTGAACAGGCTGGCTGGCTCTTTGGACAGAGCTTTGAACTCAGGAGTTCATGTCGTCATGTCACAAGGTTATTCACGCCCATCAACATGAAAGTTGCATTGTTGGCTGTCCATCTTAAAGCTCCAGTCATCATGTTAGCGTCAGTGCTTCATGGGTCCCATTCAACTTGACCTTTCAAACTCTTGCCAGAGCACAGGGATTTGCGCAGGCTCAAGGAGTGCCAGACCACTACTGGCACATTGAGTGGAGCGCATAT
>JAPXFY010000024.1:63451434-63461434 GCA_030674185.1 Monoplex corrugatus | reverse complement strand
CAAAAGTATAGGACAGAAAAATATAGGACACAAAAGTATAGGACAGAAAAGTATAGGACACAAAAGTATAGGACAGAAAAGTATAGGACACAAAAGTATAGGACACAAAAGTATGTCACAAAAATATAGGACACAAAAGTATAGGACACAAAAGTATAGGACAGAAAAGTATAGGACACAAAAGTATAGGACACAAAAGTATATGTCACAAAAGTATAGGACACAAAAGTATAGGACACAAAAGTATAGGACAGAAAAGTATAGGACACAAAAATATAGGACACAAAAGTATAGGACACAAAAGTATAGGACACAAAAGTATAGGACAGAAAAGTATAGGACACAAAAGTATGGGACAGAAAAGTATAGGACACAAAAGTATAGGACACAAAAGTATAGGACAGAAAAGTACAGGACACAAAAGTATGGGACACAAAAGTATAGGACAAAAGTATAGGACACAAAAGTATAGGACACAAAAGTATAGGACACAATAGGACACAAAAGTATAGGACACAAAAGTATAGGACACAAAGTATGGGAACACAAAAGTATAGGACACCAAAGTATGGGACACAAAAGTATAGGACACAAAAGTATAGGACACAAAAGTATAGGACAAAGTATAGCAAAAGTATAGGACAAAAAGTATAGGACACAAAAGTATAGGACACAAAAGTATAGGACACAAAAGTATAGGACACAAAAGTATAGGACAAAAAGTATAGGACACAAAAGTATAGGACAGAAAAAAGTATAGGACACAAAAGTATAGGACACAAAAGTATAGGACACAAAAGTATAGGACACAAAAGTATAGGACACAAAAGTATGGACACAAAAGTATAGGACACAAAATATAGGACACAAAAGTATAGGACACAAAAGTATAGGACAAAAAGTATAGGACACAAAAGTATGGGACACAAAGTATAGGACACAAAAGTATAGGACACAAAGATAGATAAGGACACAAAAGTATAGGACACAAAAGTATAGGAAAACAAAAGTATAGGACACAAAAGTATAGGACACAAAAGTATAGGACACAAAAGTATAGGACAACCAAAGTATAGGACACAAAAGTATAGGACACAAAAGTATAGGAACACAAAAGTATAGGACACAAAAGTATAGGACACAAAAGTATAGGACACAAAAGTATAGGACACAAAAGTATAGGACACAAAAGTATAGGACACAAAAGTATAGGACACAAAAGTATAGGACACAAAAGTATAGGACACAAAAGTATAGGACACAAAACAAGTATAGGACACAAAAGTATAGGACACAAAAGTATAGGACACAAAAGTATAGGACACAAAAGTATAGGACACAAAAGTATAGGACACAAAAGTATAGGACACAAAAGTATAGGACACAAAAGTATAGGACACAAAAGTATAGGACACAAAAGTATAGGACACAAAAGTATAGGACACAAAAGTATAGGACACAAAAGTATAGGACACAAAAGTATAGGACACAAAAGTATAGGACACAAAAGTATAGGACACAAAAGTATAGGACACAAAAGTATAGGACACAAAAGTATAGGACACAAAAGTATAGGACACAAAAGTATAGGACACAAAAGTATAGGACACAAAAGTATAGGACACAAAAGTTATAGGACACAAAAGTATAGGACACAAAAGTATAGGACACAAAAGTATAGGACACAAAATATGGGACACAAAAGTATAGGACACAAAAGTATAGGACACAAAAGTATAGGACACAAAAGTATAGGACACAAAAGTATAGGACACAAAAGTATAGGACACAAAAGTATAGGACACAAAAGTATAGGACACAAAAGTATAGGACACAAAAGTAATAGGACACAAAAGTATAGGACACAAAAGTATAGGACACAAAAGTATAGGACAAAAAGTATAGGACACAAAAGTAAGGACACAAAGTATAGGACACAGTAAGCAAAAGTATAGGACAAAAAGTAGACACGTGACACAAAAGTATGGGACACAAAAGTATAGGACACAAAAGTATAGGACACAAAAGTATAGGACACAAAAGTATAGGACACAAAATATAGGACACAAAAGTATAGGACACAAAAGTATAGGACACAAAAGTATGGGACACAAAAGTATAGGACACCAAGTATAGGGACACAAAAGTATAGGACACAAAAGTATAGGACACAAAAGTATAGGACACAAAAGTATAGGACACAAAAGAATAGGACACAAAAGTATAGGACACAAAAGTATAGGACACAAAAGTATAGGACACAAAAGTATAGGACACAAAAGTATAGGACAAAAAGTATAGGACACAAAAGTATAGGACACAAAAGTATAGGACACAAAAGTATAGGACACAAAAGTATGGACACAAAAGTATAGGACACAAAAGTATAGGACACAAAAGTATAGGACACAAAAGTATAGGACACAAAAGTATAGGACACAAAAGTATAGGACACAAAAGTATAGGACACAAAAGTATAGGACACAAAAGTATAGGACACAAAAGTATAGGACACAAAAGTATAGGACACAAAGGTATAGGACACCAAAGTATAGGACACAAAAGTATAGGACACAAAAGTATGGGACACTAAAGTAGACACACGTTAAGCAATACATGTCAATCCCTACAGCTGTGATGAAAACAGACGAACTATGAAGACATACAATGATAACAGAGGCAGAAGAATATATCACAAAACACCTGTTTCCATTTTTCAATTAATGCAACGACAATGGAAAAATAGAAAGAAAGAAAAAACACACGAAGAGCATTTGCTGAAACGCACGTTCAAACTTTAGAGTAAAATATTTTTTAATGATTACATTTTCGGGGCTTTTTCAGTGGAAGACTTATGCAGATTTGTCGTGTTTCTGGAATGTTCAAATTGCAGAGGCGTGGACACACGGACACAGACTCTCTCTCTCTCTCTCTCTCTCTCTCTCTCTTCTCTCTCTCTCTCTCTCTCTCACATACACACACACACATACACTCACAAACATACACACGCACGCGCGCGCGCGCAAATACACACACACACACACACACACAGACACACACAGACACACACGCACACAGACACAGACACACACACACACACACACACACACACACACACACACACACACACACACACACACACACAAAACAATACAATACAATACTTTATTTCTATAGCGCAAAATCTTGATAAAATCAAATCTAAGCGCTAAAACAGACACACACGCATGCACGCACACACACACACACACACACACACACACACACACACACACACAACACACACACACACACGCGCGCCGCCGCACACGCACACGCACACGCACACGCACACGCGCACGGCTAAAATGGGGAGAAAGAATAAAGCAATGGAAAATTATAGAGAGCATATTATATACAATTATATATTACAATGTGATTCCCCTCCGAGTGGAGACAGGCTGCAGAGGGGATTGAGTGAGGTCAGGATTTTATGCAGAGGAGAAAAGGTGAGTTTTGACAGCGGACTTGAAGGAGACAAAAGTAGGTTGCTGACGGACAGAGAGAGGAACACACACACACACACACGTAACCACAAGGAGTACGGTGTAGATCAAATGGTGAAACAGTAGTCAGCAATCAGTGTTGTTGTGTACATAAATCTCCAACAGGATTGTGTTGTCCACAAGGGTCAGTGGTCAGTGGTCACTGGTCACCATTGTTTGCTCTTTAGTCACAAGAAAATGGAAAGCAGTGTGAGGAACCCGAAACCACTGAACGGAAACAAACCAATAGATCTTAAAGTTCTTTAACCCTTTGACCCCTGCACCCTGTCCATCAACTGCAAAAAAATTAACCCTTTTACTCCTGCACCCTGTCCATCAACTGCAAAAACTGAACCCTTTGACTCCTGCACCCTGTCCATCAACTGCAAAAACTTAACCCTTTGACTCCTGCACCCTGTCCATCAACTTCAAAATCTTAACCCTTTGACTCCTGCATCCTGTCCATCAACTGCAAAAACTTAACCCTTTGACTCCCTCACCCTATCCACCAGCTTCCTGCAGGAAGCTGGTGGATAGGGTGAGGGAGTCAAAGGGTTAAGTTTTTGCTTTGCTAGCATGGTTGACAATGCGGGATGCTGGTACACAGGGTGTGGGAGTCAAAGGGTTAATATAGCTAGACGTGTTAAAAACAAACGAAGACAGTCTTGATGGAGGCAGACACAAGTAGATCACTCATAAGGAAGATTAGGAAAAGACAGGCAACATTTATAGGCCATTTTTATGAGGGAGGGGGATTTGGAGCACCTGGTCACAACGGGAAAGCTGGAGGGAAAGAGAGCACCGGGTAGACCCAGGGAGAAAATGCTGGACGGACTTTCAGAGTGGCTGAGGACGAGGCGGGTGGGAGAGATCCTAGGGGCAACGAGAGATAGAGACAGATGGAAGTCCATGATCGCCAACGCCATGCGGCAGGGCACCTGATGATGATGATGATGATGATGTTAAAAGCTACAGCCACCTCAAAAACAAGCGGACAAGTCTCCTACACCGTTCCACCAAAACGCCACGCTTGTTAATTAAAGAAAACACGCCTCAAAACGTTGTGTCTCTGTGTGTATACAGTCATTACCTATTTTGTACTATGACTTCTGTTCGCTGTACCATGGGTGTACTGTAAGCGCTCTGATCATTGGTTGTACTGTACACGATGTACTCCCTATAAAACGGCAGGTGAAGACTAACGCCTGTAACAGCCCCCACTTTCTCCCCCCGCCCCCATCCCGCCCCCCTGTAGTCGAGAAGACCGGACAGCTGAGCATTTTACTGTAGCAATGTCGCCTCTATCAAGTGGCGCGAATGGAGGAGACACGGGCCAATTACACACTGTAGGACCACCAAGCTGTCTGGCAGGGGACAGGAACTGGAGAAAACAGCACAATCAGTGTCTGACCCTGTAGAAGGGAACTGAAAGAAGAAGAATCGTAGAGTAGCATTGATAAATCTTTATTGGTAGAGATAGCACGTGATAAATCTTTATTGGTAGAGTAGCACGCGATAAATCTTTATTGGTAGAGTAGCACGTGATAAATCTTTATTGGTAGAGTAGCACGTGATAAATCCTTATTGGTAGAGTAGCACTGATAAATCTTTAGTATTATCATTATTATCATTATTATCATTATTATTATTATTATTTTTATTATTATCATTTTTAACTATTATTCAGCGAAAGAACTTAGCAATCAAACGTATATATCTGCAAAAGGCAAAAATATCTCTAACACTAACTCCACCACCATCCCCACCCCCCACCCCAAAAACAACAACAACAACAACAACAACTGAGAATCCAATTAGCAGGCTGATGGTTCTTGCAACAGACCAGTGGACTCAACATCTGACGGCTCGAGTTCAGTACTGGCAACAACACAAAGATTGCCCTGTTCGCTGTCCATCTGAATGCTCCAGTCATTTTGGTGCTTGTGTAACACAAGTCCTGCTTCCCCACGAGGGTTCCATTCAAGACCTTACAAGTGCCTGGGTGTGTAGCTGGTCATGGAGTCTGCCAGATCATCACTGGCTCCTAACTCAGATATCATTGAATCATCATCATCATCATCATCGTCGTCGTCGTCGTCGTCATCATCATCATCCATCATCATCATCATCATCATCATCATCATCATCATCATCATCATCACCATCATCACCACCACCATCATCACCATCACCAGCATCATCGTCATCGTCATCATCATCATCATCATCATCATCATCATCATCATCATCATCATCATCATCATCATCATCATCATCATCATCATCGTCATCATCGTCATCATCATCGTCGTCATCGTCGTCGTCATCATCATCATCATCATCATCATCATCAGCATCAGCAGCAGCAGCAGCAGCAGCAGCAGCAGCAGCAGCACCACCACCACCACCACCACCACCACCACCACCACCACCACCACCACCACCACCACTACCACCACCACCACCATCATCATCATCATCATCATCATCATCATCATCATCATCATCACCACCATGAAGAATAACATGTCGAAAACAATGTCCAAGCAGGAAGTGTAGTGGGAGTGGCCGCTAAACTACTCGATGCCGCTAGAAACGAATAATCAGAACCATGAGTTTCTTTAATGTGACCAAATAATAATCCTTGTCTGGTTTTCCACTTCAGGTGACTAGTGTTTGCAAGCAGACTATTTTGAGACAATCTGAACAACCAGAAACACAATCGGTTGTTTTTCCGTGCATGTCAGTCAGTACTGTGGCCTTTTTCGTCGATGGCGATGGTCGCCAGCGGAAAATTAGTTATCTTAAAACGCAGCGACGCTCATGGCTAAAACAACCAATGCGCGATCGGCACGGTTTCTGACAACGACTACAGTAGTAGTATACTGTGGAGTCATCCACCGTGGGGCATTTGCGTCTTTGTCTGGCCTCTATAGCGCGCTCGACTCTATCCTCTTCATAGCTCTTTGCTCCCGCGAAAACAGCAGCTCTCCACCCCCACTCGATCCTGGGCAACCGTATCCCAGTTCGCAACATTGATAGAAAATTCCATTATGGACGTTTTACACTGGTCCTTGAAGCGAAGCTTGGGTCGTCCAACGTTACGCGTGCCCTCAGACAGGTCCCCATACAGTATCTGCTTGGGGATTCTGGAGTTATCCATGCACGCAACGTGACCAAGCCACCTGAGACGCCGAGACCACAGGATGGGGATATAGTGACTGAATGCCAGCTCTTTTGAGCACTTCTGTATCCGGGACTCTATCTTGCCATTTGATTTTAAACATTTTTCGTAAACACCTCATATGAAAACTATTTAACCTCCTCTCCTGACCAGCATACAAGGTCCACGACTCATTCCCGTAAAGGAGTGTTGAAGGACGCATGTTTGGGAAATTAGAGTCTTGGTTTTTATCCTAAGCTTATCATTTTCCCATGCTCTTTTCATAAGTTTCTTCAGTCAGCATACAGCCACCCAAACAACCCTCCCGACCCCGTAATCATCAGACCCAGTCCACCCACGCTCGTTCCAACTGGCACTGAAGCGAGACAAGAAGAAAGAAAGCGGATACTGACTTAAAGACCTGTCACCCAGTCCAAATGGCCGCCACAAACCCGTTTACCAGTAAATTGTCAGTTAACAGACTGTTAGCCAATCTATTAGTCTTCCTTGAAGCGAAAATTGAATGGATGTTGTTTAAATTCGTCTGATAAGGAAATACACAAATAGAAGAAAAATCAGTAGATGCATGATAGACAGAAAATGTCACAGACAGACAGACATGAAAATATTTAACCTGATCGATGTTTGATGAATGTTTTCCCTTTTAGTGCTTAGCACTATTTCACAAAAACAAGACGTGAGGATTACAACTTCATTCCCGTCTGTTACCAGACTGATAAGCTAATATTTAAAAAATGTTAAAAAGGCAAGCCATTCTGACACTGTCTGTTCTCTACACAAAGGTCATAACAGAAAAAAAACAACAACAGATTTTGAGCTTTTTAATGTCAATGTGACCCTGAAAAAACAACTTCATTTGACATGTCTAGATGACAATGGCAGACCTTCACAACATTGGAAACATATTTCAAATATTGTCACAAGTCTCTGAGAAAGTGCTATTGTCAAATCGTCCTTGAAAAGTGCAAAAATTAGGCACACTTTTACCTTGATCTTGGTGTTTTACCTTCTCAACTAAACTTTCGTAAGTCCTCACGCATCCACACCTTTGATCAAAATTTGATCAAGATCCACTCTAAAGGAGCTGAGAAAATCTTCAGCCCTCATTTTTCTCATAGATAGACGAACATACTTCTCTCCAGTCGATATGAAATAACCTGTCCTCTCCCCTCCATATTTTTTTTAAAAGAGATTAGAAAAGAATAAGAACGTGTACATGTACTTAACTGACAGGGCAGTTGCAAATGTTGGTCAGTTGGCCTTTGTCAAGCGTATAAAGATCACAAAACTTGTGTCAGGTAATGATAACAGACAGCAAAATGTAGCTGAGACTATTGTGTTAATTATGTCAATGCATTTGCTGTCCACTGTTTTGTCCAAATTAATTTTGTCAGTGATCTTGTTTCTTGGCCGTCTGTTTTTAGTTTTACTACTTAAAAAATGTTTTTGTATATATAAATGAGGTGTTGGCTTTGCGGCTGCACGTATGCCTTTTTATTTTTATTAATTTTATTTTTATTTCTATTTTTACTTTTATTTTCATTTTTATTTTAAATTCAATCTGTTTGAATTCTCCTTTCACAAGACAGGTCCAGCCGCGTCTGCTTGTTTGTTTGTTTGTTTGCTTTTCTTTTTTTTTTTTGGGGGGGGGGGGTGTACATGCGGTCTACAAGTTTTTGTTCTCATAAGTCTGCATACGGTCGATGTAAAATTACATCCTGTTCCGAAGAATAGTTTGCCTTAAAACACACACACACACACACACACACACACACACACACACACACACACACACACACACACACACACACACAACACACACACACACACACACACACACACACACACACACAAAACACCAACAACTAACTGTACAGTTTTGTGTACACAGTGTCAACTATATATGTACGTGTCTTCATTCTGACAACTTTTATGAGAGAGACTGTATGCTTGTGTGAAATGAATGAATGAGAGAGAGAGAGAGAGAAGAGAGAGAGAGAGAGAGACAGACAGACAGACAGACAGACAGACAGAGACAGAGAGAGACAGAGAAACAGACAGACAGATACAGGGAGAGAGAGAGAGAGATAGAGAGAGAGAGGACAGAGACAGACAGACAGACAGACAGACAGATAGACAGACAGACAGACAGACAGAGACAGAGAGAGAGACAGAGAGAGACAGACAGACAGATACAGGGAGAGAGAGAGAGAGAGAGAGAGACAGAGACAGACAGACAGACAGACAGAAGACAGACAGACAAAGAGACAGAGAAAAGACAGATACAGAGAGAGAGAGAGAGAGAGAGACAGACAGGCAGGCAGAGGGGACAGACAGACAGAGACAGAGAGAGAGGGGGAGGGAGAGAAACAGAGAGAGAGAGAGAGAGAGAGACAGACAGAGAGAGAGGGGGAGGGAGAGAAACAGAGAGAGAGAGGGTGAGAGGTAGAGAGAGGGAGAGAGAGGACATCAGACAGGAAATGAACTGGGCATATTGCGGCCACTTATGATGCTTGGTTATAAGGTCAAGGCCATATCTAAACTTCTTGAGTGTGGCTGGCTATGCTTGTAGGCCTACATTCTTTTCCGCCGTCCCTAATGGCATCCCAGCCTATCTGTCTGTCTCACACACACAACACACACACACACACACACACACACACACACACACACACAACACACACACGCACACACACACACACATACGCACACACACACACACACACACAACACACACACACACACACACACACACACACACACACATGTTAGCGCATATGGAATCGAACTGAACACACACACACAACAAAATTAACAACAACAAGAACAACACACACACACACAGACGCACACGCACCAGCACCACCACTATCACCATCACCACCACACCACCACCACTATCACCATCACCACCACACCACCACCACTATCACCATCACCATCACCACCACACCACCACCACTATCACCATCACCACCACACCACCACCACTATCACCATTACCACCACACAACCACCACTATCACCATCACCACCACACCAACACACTATCACCATCACACACCACACCACCATCACATCACCACCACACCACACTATCACCATCACCACCACACCACCACCACTATCACCATCACCACCACCACCACCACCACTATCACCATCACCACCACACCACCACCCACTATCACCATCACCACCACACCACCACCACTATCACCATCACCACCACACCACCACCACTATCACCATCACCACCCCACCAACCAACACACATATCACCACCACCGCC
>JAPXFY010000024.1:63421434-63446434 GCA_030674185.1 Monoplex corrugatus | reverse complement strand
TATATAACATTCAAGGACTCTCTTTCTGATGTTAATTGATAGGCATTTGTTTGTAAGAATGCTTGTCATCTTCTTGAACGCTGTTTTGGCTTGGCCGATTCTGCCAGCTATTTCCGATGTGCATCTGCTGACATAGTTTACAGAATGTTTAACGTGCGTACGTAATGTCTTGGGCTGAGCACTAACAGGTCTGCATACACGTTGACGGGGAAGACAGGGAAAAATCTCCCTCTTTTCACTCAACAGGCGGCAGATACCCAGGTAGGATCGAAACCCAGACCTTCCCATCGGAAGTCTGCCGTCTCGCCCACTTGACTACCGCGTTCACCATTCTGTGACTGTCGTAAAGTGAAAACCGTTACAAACTGTAGCGGACAGTTGACAAGCTGGGACTGTCCCGGATGTAGAGAAGCTGGGACTGTCCCGGATGTAGATGTCAGTGATGGTGGGACGAGAGACACAAGATGGCGTTGCTGAGTGTTCTACAATTGTCGGTGTCGCCCGCCAACTTCCTCTTTGGACAGATTGCTGTGTAAACTTCCTTCTCCTGGTTGTAGGTCACGCCAAGAGGTGGGTGCTTGAACGACTAGGGCAGACAGCAACAACAGGAAATCAAATCTTCTCTGTCTGCTGACCGTGAAATCGGTCCTACATAGTCTGCTCACAGGGGGCCATCGCCATTTGCTACTGCTGTCGTTCACTGTGACATTTTCCAGTCTTGATATAAATGGGATGGATACCTACTGATCGTGGTTTCTTTGTCTGTGTGTCTGTCTCTCTTTCTGTGTCTCTCTCTGCTCGGCCTGTTTTACACAAAAATTCTGAAGTTTGAACTCTCTGACTCTGTCTCTCTTCTCTCTCTGTCTCTTTGTTTCACTGTCTTTCTCTGTCTCTTTCTCTCCTTTTATAGTATCCCAAGAAGAGGCAATGAAAAAAAGGGAGATTGTCAGGGTTTAAAACAGGACCTGGTATAAAACATTGGAGGGATGGGTTGATTTCCCAGGTCCCTCCCCTTGAAGGTCAATTAGTCTTCTTGCCTTTCTGAAGCCTTGGTAAAAATAATTAAAAAGGTGGCGCTGCACTGCGGCGACGCGCTCTCAAAGTGAAGAGCTGCCCGAGTTTCTCACGTAAATCCACCGTGAGAAAAGAAATGATGAATATGAATATGAATACAAATATGAATATGAGAGAAACGTGAATTATCAGAAGATGTACGGTATGACAGGGTTCACAGATTTAATGGACAATCTGACCCCTGCTCACTGCTAGACATAAACTTCTGGAGACAACGTCCATAATGGAGAGGGAGTTTCCTTCAGAGCTGGGCAAATAACGAAAAGAAAGCTAGAACTGCATTTGAAGTCTGTCAAAAACGACAAGAAGGTGACTATGGTTTATGATCACCTGGTGAAAATAAACTTCGTTGCATTGCAAAGGCATCTTAAATCAACAAAACAGAAATTCGGTCAGCCTACTGTCGCAAAATTCAACATTCCAAAACTGGATACAAATGTTGGTCACTATTTATCAGCTGCTCACGAGAAGCAAAAACGTCAGACACCGCTTATGAAAAACACTCATGCAAATGAGACTGAAACCCAAGGTCAAGCATCTAGTTCAATGTCAAGGTCTGACAGCACAGTACTTGAGCCCTGTGTTAACTTACACCTGGCCTTAAATAGGTTATGTTTGTTTGATGATAAATGTGCTGACGGGAGCAGTGAGGACTGTGTAAATATTGTAAATATTAATGCATATGTTTTATCTTCCATGTCAAGTAAAGATTTTCCCAATTCTATTTCTGGTGATTCAATGCATCGGGTGCTTCTGTAAACGATGCGCATTTACATGATATCAACGACGATATTGGTGAAAATATTGAAACTAAATGGAGGACGGTTGTAGCAGTGTGATAAATGGAAAGCTTGAGTATTGTCTTTTTTTCCACAGAAATATAAATTGTCTGATTTCATAACCGAGTGATCAAGATTTTCTTTGGTTTGATATGTCATTTGATTATATCTGCCTTATGGACACATTTTCTGAAAAGTTTCATTCAACTGCATTTTGTAATCACACGCAGTTGTGTAAGTCTGCTATTTAGTTTACAAAACAAAGAAGACAATCAGACGAAAAATTTTTTTTAATGAAAACGATTTTTTTGTTTATGTTCAAGAACTTCAAATTGGACACAATAATGTTATATCATCATTTGTAAAAATCTGTTTGGTCCATAATTTGAAATTCTGTACATTTGCACTGGGGTACCACAAGGAAATTCGCCTTATTCTTCGTTCTTTGACACTGATAATGGTATAAATGCAATTGAAGATGTGATGATAGATGAAATCTTATATTCGCCTGATATCTGTGTTTTAACAGGAGATTGAAATAAGAGAACGTCCAACATTCCACAAGAGTTAGACTCTATTCACTGGTGAAAACATGTATGATTTTCAGGCAAGAAGTAGCCCAGAAAGTGTAAATGTGACCCTCCACCACGAAATCAGTCTTAACTCGCAGTCAGTCGAACAGCACTAAGAGCAGAAAAGGTGACTGAGGATCTATCTGGGGTGTTTTGACTTTTTCTCAAAATTGATTTCTGTAGACTATAATCTATCCCCCACAGAAACTTTTTCCTTGAAAAAATGTTATAAATCAATTTAAAATGGTATTTTAATGCACTGATCGTAGCAGAAAGAACGCAATTTCCTACCGAAAGTACCAATTTTAGTCTCTTATGATGAACCGTAACCTGTACAGTACCCGCACATGTAATATACTGATGGAAAGCTCTTTGGTGAACCTTTCAGATAATGACAGAGAAAATTAGAAACAAACTGGGTCAAAGCCACCAAATAAAGAAATTTAAGGAAAATGTGTAGGAGGAGAGCACACAAAAACTTTAGAGGCCGTTTTCTCAAAATGGCCGTCATACAACTTAATGACATTAAACATACATAACTTCTACATTTGTTTGAGTACAAGCTTTATTCAAGTACCTAAATAATCAGCAGAATGTACACTTTCCTGTGATATGTATATCTCAAAATGCCCAAAATGCTAGTTAAGACTGATTTCGTGGTGGGAGGTCACAAATAGATGTTCTGAAGATAAGATATTGAAAAGACATGGTAAGCTACTACTTAACCCTTTCACTCCCGCACTCCGGTCACCAGCATCCTGCATTGCCAACCATGTTAGCAAAGCAAAAACTTAACCCTTTGATTCCCTCACCCTATCCACCAGCTTCCTGCAGGAAGCTGGTGGATAGGGTGAGGGAATCAAAGGGTTGTTTTTGTAGTTGGTGGATAGGGTGCGGGAGTCAAAGGGTTAATGTATGCGCAAAACTGGGATTACGTACTTTGAAATGATATGTGCAGTAGTGACCAACAATGTCGTTTGACATAATATTTCTGAGACTGGTGATAATGTGACTGATTATTGTATAATTTCTGTTGATTATTGTATAATTTCTGTTGATTATTGTATAATTTCTGTTGATTATTGTATAATTTCTGTTGATTATTGTACAATTTCTGTTGATTATTGTATAATTTCTGTTGATTATTGTATAATTTCTGTTGATTATTGTATAATTTCTGTTGATTATTGTATAATTTCTGTTGATTATTGTATAATTTCTGTTGATTATTGTATAATTTCTGTTGATTATTGTATAATTTCTGTTGATTATTGTATAATTTCTGTTGATTTATTTGCTCACAGCCATTTGTCATGTAGACTTATTTTGTTAAGGAACGAACTGAGCCTGACCATTTACCCGCAGATTTCACGATTGATTCTTCAGTCGATAAACCTGTCTTACACAATTACGAAGAAACAAATATTCTGGAATTTATAGATTACATGATGAGTTATCAGAACTTTTTCGTTAATATTCACAAGATATTGTTACTCATGAATGAAGCCATTCATCTTATTGATGAAAACATTAATGAGGTTCTGAATATCTCAATGAATGTGTATGTGAAGAGAAAAATGAATATAAACACAGATAACAAAAGAGATAATTAGATCAGGAATGCCAAAGTATGAAGGCAAATGTCATTAAATATAATATTCCGGAAAACATTTAACATTGAAGTCAGTATTAATTATTGTAAAGCCCGCGGAAAATATAAACTCTGATACAGAGGAACAAAAAAGAGCACAACAATTCTTTACAAGCAACAAACAAACAAACAAACAAGAAACAAAGAAACAAACAAGAAAAGAAGAAAGCAAGAACTCAATTAAACGACCAAAGTGTTTTTTAGCAAAATGGGCATAGAGTTATGGGAAGAAGATCTCATGGTCTAATAATATTATTTACAGTTCATAAGTGGAGTTGATATTTCAAAGAACCTCTTAAAAAGGTAAGAGTGTACTGAATTCAAAGGTGATATGGTATGTACAAAAGGAGTTAATCAAGGAGATGCTTGTAGTCCTGTTCACTTTCTTTCTTTACGATAAATTAACATCAGAAGTAACTGAGAACGGTAGACATGTGTGGTGCTCACTCTTGATATCAATGAATTATTTGTTTTGTTATTAGCTGACGACATTGCTTTGCTGACTGATAATAACTCAGCTGATGACATTGTTTTGCTGACTGATTCTAACAGCTGACGACATGTTTGCTGACTGATTCTAAGTGACATGTTTTCGACTGATTCTAACAGCTGACGACATTGTTTTGCTGACTGATACTAACTCAGCTGACGACATTGTTTGCTGACTGATTCTAACTCAGCTGACGACATTGTTTTGCTGCTGATTCTAACAGCTGACGACATTGTTTTGCTGACTGATTCTAACAGCTGACGACATTGTTTTGCTGACTGATTCTAACAGCTGACGACATTGTTTTGCTGACTGATTCTAACTCAGCTGACGACATTGTTTTGCTGACTGATTCTAACTCAGCTGACGACATTGTTGTTTGCTGACTGATTATAACTCAGCTGACGACATTTGTTTTGCTGACTGATTCTAACTCAGCTGACGACATTGTTGTTTTGCTGACTGATTATAACTCAGCTGACGACATTGTTGTTTGCTGACTGATTCTAACTCAGCTGACGACATTGTTGTTTTGCTGACTGATTTAACTCAGCTGACGACATTGTTTTTGCTGACTGATTCTAACTCAGCTGACGACATTGTTTTGCTGACTGATTGTAACTCAGCTGATGACATTGTTTTGCTGACTGATTTAACTCAGCTGATGACATTGTTTTGCTGACTGATTTAACTCAGCTGATGACATTGTTTTGCTGACTGATTCTAACTCAGCTGACGACATTGTTTTGCTGACTGATTTAACTCAGCTGACGACATTGTTTTGCTGACTGATTCTAACTCAGCTGAGACATTGTTTTGCTGACTGATTTAACTCAGCTGATGACATTGTTTTTGCTGACTGATTTAACTCAGCTGATGACATTGTTTTGCTGACTGATTCTAACTCAGCTGACGACATTGTTTTGCTGACTGATTGTAACTCAGCTGACGACATGTTGTTTTGCTGACTGATTGTAACTCAGCTGACGACATTGTTGGATGTTTGCTGACGACTTGATTTGAGATTAACTCAGCTGACGACATTGTTGTTTTGCTGACTGATTTAACTCAGCTGACGACATTGTTTTGCTGACTGATTGTAACTCAGCTGACGACATTGTTTTTGCTGACTGATTCTAACTCAGCTGACGACATTGTTTTGCTGACTGATTATAACTCAGCTGACGACATTGTTTTGCTGACTGATTCTAACTCAGCTGACGACATTGTTTTGCTGACTGATTGATAACTCAGCTGACGACATTGTTTTTCTGGACTGATTCTAACAGCTGACGACATTGTTTTGCTGACTGATTGTAACTCAGCTGACGACATTGTTTTTCTGACTGATTCTAACTCAGCTGACGACATTGTTTTGCTGACTGATTTAACTCAGCTGACGACATTGTTTTGCTGACTGATTCTAACAGCTGACGACATTGTTTTGCTGACTGATTCTAACTCAGCTGACGACATTGTTTTGCTGACTGATTCTAACAGCTGACGACATTGTTTTGCTGACTGATTCTAACTCAGCTGACGACATTGTTTTGCTGACTGATTCTAACTCAGCTGACGACATTGTGTTTTGCTGACTGATTCTAACTCAGCTGACGACATTGTTTTGCTGACTGATTTAACTCAGCTGACGACATTGTTTTGCTGACTGATTCTAACTCAGCTGACGACATTGTTTTGCTGACTGATAATAACTCAGCTGACGACATTGTTTTGCTGACTGATCTAACTCAGCTGACGACATTGTTTTGCTGACTGATTCTAACTCAGCTGACGACATTGTTTTGCTGACTGATTCTAACTCAGCTGACGACATTGTTTTGCTGACTGATTCTAACTCAGCTGACGACATTGTTTTGCTGACTGATTCTAACTGACGAATGCTGACTGATAATTGATTGTTTTGCTGACTGATTCTAACTAGCTGACGACATTGTTTTGCTGACTGATTTAACTCAGCTGACGACATTGTTTTGCTGACTGATTCTAACTCAGCTGACGACATTGTTTTGCTGACTGATTCTAACTCAGCTGACGACATTGTTTTGCTGACTGATTCTAACTCAGCTGACGACATTGTTTTGCTGACTGATTCTAACTCAGCTGACGACATTGTTTTGCTGACTGATTCTAACTCAGCTGACGACATTGTTTTGCTGGCTGATAATAACTCAGCTGATGACATTGTTTTGCTGACTGATTCTAACTCAGCTGGCGACATTGTTTTGCTGACTGATAATAACTCAGCTGACGACATTGTTTTGCTGACTGATAATAACTCAGCTGACGTCATTGTTTTGCTGACTGATTCTAACTCAGCTGACGACATTGTTTTGCTGACTGATAATAACTCAGCTGATGACATTGTTTTGCTGACTGATAATAACTCAGCTGACGTCATTGTTTTGCTGACTGATTCTAACAGCTGACGACATTGTTTTGCTGACTGATTCTAACTCAGCTGACGACATTGTTTTGCTGACTGATAATAACTCAGCTGATGACATTGTTTTGCTGACTGATAATAACTCAGCTGACGACATTGTTTTGCTGACTGATTGTAACTCAGCTGACGACATTGTTTTGCTGACTGATAATAACTCAGCTAAATAATTCACACTGAGCAGCATCCACACGTCAACAGAAGGAAAATATGAAAAAACAAGTTATGTTTAGAAAAGGTGGTAATTTGCAAGCAAGGGAGAGATGATATTTCAATGGGCAGCTGATGCCTGTAGTAAATTGTTATAAAAAACAATAACAACCCTTGGAATACATTTTCTAAACATATTAGTTTTATAGTCGCTTGGCAAGTACAGCAAAGAATTTCTGTCTGACCTACTTGAAGGAGGAATGTTGAAACTTTTTGAGGCACATGTGCCTGTTGCACAGTATGCTGGATTGTGGGATGTACAAATTGAAAAATACACTTACATGGCGTCAAGAAATGTTTGTGCCTGCCCATTACAAAAACCCAAACAATTGATCTAGTGTGTGGATAGACAGGATTTTATCCCTATTTGAAAACACGTGCATTTTATGGGATACTGATTTAGGAATTTTACACATGGAGGACAAGGGATTACCGTTATAAACATATAAGATGTTAATAATGCTACCAATTTTGAAGAACAAGGTCTCCCAACAGTGTAAAAATCGCTACTCACAGTTCCGTAGCTTTCGATGGCGTTCTCGCCATCTTCGTCAGCGCTCTGATGCTGTCTGCGTGAATCTCTACTTAGATCTCGCGAACATGGGATGAACCCAGTTCACGAGATCGAATCAGAGAATGGTACACCGGGGGCAGGGTGTAACGGCCCCGGTCCCTGTTGAGCGGGGGGTTGGTGGCTGCGATGTAGATGGCCTCCTTGACTCCTCGCTGGAACCACTTATTTTCTCTGTCCAGGATGTTGACATTGTCCGCACTGAATTGATGTTTTTCGGCGTGTAGGTGAGCTCCTACTGGAGAAGAGTCCCTCTTGTGTTCTGTTAGTCTCTTCTGAAGGGGGCGTTCAGTTTCACCGACATAATGTTGGTTACAGTCCTGGCAGTCTATTCTGTATATAATGCCAGCTTTGTCGAGTTTGCTGGTTTTGTCCTTGGGGGTGACCAGCTGGCTGCGTATGGTGTTGGAAGGTTTGGAATGTACAGCCACCCCCAGTTTTCTGATCTTTCTGGACAGAGCGTCACTCACACCTCCTACGTATGGGATGGTGATGTGTCCCTTGCGCTGGTGTTGTTTCACTGGCTGTTGGGATGCGGTGTTGGATTTCCTGCCTCCCGGGCTGTTCCAGGCCCACTTTTTGTAGCCCGAGATGGTGAGCACTTTTTTCAGGTGGTTTGTCTCCTTGTCTTTTGCCGCTTGGGTACTGCATATGGTGTTAGCTCTGTGGGTAAGGGTTCGAATCACTCCCAGTTTGTGTTCAAGGGGCTGGTGGCTGTCGAACTGTAAATATTGGTCCGTATGAGTTGGTTTACGGTAGACCGAGAAGGATAGAATGCCATCAGTTCTGGTGATGAGGGTGTCCAGCATGGCTATGGAGTTGTTCTGTTCCACTTCCCTCGTGAATTTGATGGCTGGGTGTTGGTTGTTCAGATGTTCTGTGAACTGTTCGACCAGTTTCTGGGGGAGGATAGTCATGGTGTCGTCTACGTAGCGCCCCCAGTATCGTGGTGGGGAGTGGAAAGAAGCCAATGCTTTCTCTTCAAAATCCTCCATGAACAGGTTGGCTACTATTGGGCTTACTGGGGAGCCCATGGCTGCTCCTTCTTTTTGTTGGTAGAATTCACCTTGGAAGGTGAAGTAGGTGGTGGTGAGGCAGCAGGACAAGAGTTCACATACGTCGTCCACTGTGAGAGATGTACGTTGGTGGAGGGTTTGGTCGTTTTGTAACCTTCGGCGTATGATCTCTATGCTTTCTTTCACTGGTACGCTGGTAAATAGGGCAGAGACATCATATGACACAAGGAGTTCATCATGAGCGAGGGTGTAGTTACTCAGTTTTTCCACTAGGTCAGCACTGTTGTGGATGTGATGATCTGTGTGTCCTACGAGAGGTGATAGGATGTCCGCCACAAATCTAGCCGTCTCATACATGATGGAACCTCTGGATGCGACTATGGGACGGAGGGGGACTTCTTTCTTGTGGACTTTGGGTAGACCATAGAACTTGGGGACGTCGGACACAGTTGGGTATAATTTCCTGTACTGTTCTAATGACAGGCGGTCCGTCTCTTTCAGGCGTTTCAGTGTGTCTTTCAGTTTGTTGGAAAACTTGGAAGTAGGATCTTTCTTGAGGCGTTCATATGTTGTAGTATCTTCCAGAAGTTTGCTTGCCTTCTCATAGTACATGGGTCTAGGCATGATGACTGTGGCACGACCTTTGTCAGCTGGTAGGATCATCGTGGCGTGTTCGTTCTTTAAATCCGCCAGAGCCCGTCTTTGGTCCGGTGTTAAGTTGGATTTCGGTAGTTTGGCCTGTTTCATGATTCTGACACAGTCTGATCTTAAGTGTGTGGCTTCTTCTGAATTAGGGCCAATATACCTGCAAGCTGTTTCAATGCTTGTGATGAGGTCTACCACTGGAAGCTTGTTAGGGGCTACGGCGAAATTTAGTCCTTTCTCTAGTACTTCCTGTTCAGGTTTAGTGAGTTGGCGATCTGATAGATTGATCACCCACCTCTCTTTGGTCTTTCTTTTTGTTTCTTCCGGTACAGGTGTAATCTCGCTTTTGTCATTCTGTTGTCTCCTGTTGTTTTTTGGTGCTAGAAGTTCGAATTTCTTTCGATGGCGTTGGCGTACTTTGTTTGTTTGTTTTTTGATGTTTCTGTCTTTCCTTCACATCATGTGTTACCTCCCTAAGATGTTGATGGAAATAACAGTGATGCGAAAACTTCTTGTGTATCTTTGTTTGTCAACATGTTTGTACACATAGATAAGCATAAAATGAATATATATGTTGAAGGGAAAATGTTTTGCAATGAAATATTTGATGTTTTTTAACGACGAGAATTTTCAATTAATTAGTTTGGAAATTTGTATGTCGTGAGAACTTGAAATCTACGATATCCCGGTCTAGATAAATCAAAAGACGTAAAACAAAACAAAACAAAACAAAACAAAACAAAACAAAACAAAACAAAACAAAACAAAACAAAACAAAACAAAACAAAACAAAACAAAACAAAACAAAACTGAACAACTTTTGCTAATTCTTCTTTAGGCTCTGCAGACTGGCGTTTGTTTGTTTGTTTGTTTGTTTGTTTGTTTTGTTTGCTTGTTTGTTTGTTTGTTTGTTTTTTGATGGAGCTGTGGGTTGAAGATCTAAAGTCTTGGGTTCATATCCATCCAGCAATATGAAACACCGACCTGTTCTCCGCCAGTTTTAATGGCTCAATCATTCTGATGGTGTCAGTAAGTTATGGGTCCCTCCCTCTGATTATTCCAAGACCGGGCCAACTCACAGGTTTATTGTGCACAGGCTCCACAAGGTCTGTCAGATAATTGCTGCCAGGTTGGGATGGAGCGCCTATGGGATTGTCTGAATGCGATGAGTCCCCTTGAATAAAGTGCAAACCTTAGAGATGGAATATCACAATCAGCTAACAACTAAGGATCACAACAATCATCATCATCATCATCATCATCATCATCATCATCATCATCAAGTGCCTTGCCACATGGCGTTGGCGATCATGGCCTTCCGTCTGTTTCTGACCCTTGTTGCCAATCAGAACAATAGTATTGAACAATGGAACTGTGCAGGAGTCGTTTTCCTTCACATCATGTGTTACCTCTCTTTGATGTTGTCTACACAGATTCTGTCTTTCCTTCACATCATGTGTTACCTCTCTTTGATGTTGTCTACACTGCTTCTGTCTTTACTTCACATCATGTGTTACCTCCCTTTGATGTTGTCTACACTGTTTCTGTCTTTCCTTCCTTCACATCATGTGTTACCTCTCTTTGATGTTGTCTACACTGTTTCTGTCTTTCCTTCCTTCACATCATGTGTTACCTCTCTTTGATGTTGTCTACACTGATTCTGTCTTTCCTTCACATCATGTGTTACCTCTCTTTGATGTTGTCTACACTGTTTCTTTCTGTCTTTCCTTCACATCATGTGTTACCTCTCTTTGATGTTGTCTACACAGATTCTGTCTTTCCTTCACATCATGTGTTACCTCTCTTTGATGTTGTCTACACAGATTCTGTCTTTCCTTCACATCATGTGTTACCTCTCTTTGATGTTGTCTACACTGTTTCTGTCTTTACTTCACATCATGTGTTACCTCTCTTTGATGTTGTCTACACTACTTCTGTCTTTCCTTCACATCATGTGTTACCTCCCTTTGATGTTGTCTACACTACTTCTGTCTTTCCTTCTTGCTCCCCTCTTCTGCCTGTCTACCCCTTTTTTTTCTTTTTCTTTCTTTCATTTTTTTTCTCGTTATTGTTTCATATTTACTTCTGTGCTTAGTAACGTTATAGACGCTGACCTATTGTGTTCTACGTTTTTATACAGAGGGACCAGAAAAGTTTGTTTTTTTCCTTTAGTCGTCGTGCTTATGTTAACAACAGCTTGTTGTTACCCCCCCCCCCCCCCCCCCGTAATTTTTTTCGTTAAATTAACATCATCATCGTCATCTTTCAGCCATCGAAAGTCTGTTGTTGGACGTGGACCTCTACGCGTACTTCGTCCATCACCCAGCATGGCCAGGTAGCCAGCCCAGTTCCTGGAGTATGACGTTGGTCGTTGTCTGGTGACGGGTGGGGACGGTTGGAACCCAGCACCCAGCTGGAGGAAACCCCGGACTAGTTCTCCACCCCCCCCCCTCCTGTCAACTTATCTATGGCCAGCACGGCAGGGTGTGGCACATTTCTCCCCATGTAGGACAGAAACAAACACAAAACAGCCGTTTCTGTTGGGTCATCGGATCTGAACACAGGCCCAACTGTACCATCTGCCACGGGTAGGGGTTGTGAGCGCCAAAGGCGATACCCGCCCAGCAAAATTGCGAAGCTCAAATTATCGTTGACAGAAATGAATTTTTCATTTCATCAAAACAATTTATTTTCGCATAAATCATTGAGCCGTCTTGGTCAGATGACAATGACGAAGTTTATCGCCCACTATTGTTACGTTCAATAGCAGCGATGTGAATGAAAGCAAGTCAAAGGTGAAGCTTGATACATCCTGTCGTTCTAAACCTACTCCCAACACCGGATATTTATCATCTTCCGCATCCCACCGAGTCTGCGTAAAAAGGACAGATGATGTCACGTCCGGAGACAAGTCAGTGTCACTAACCGTCTTACCCATTCCTCTTTGTCAGTTAGTGGGTGGTACTTCACGTATTTACGCAACTGGACCGGCTGTTTCAGGCCCTGCGCAGTATTGCCTCTTGGTTTTCACCATAGATATAAATAAGAACATAGACTGGCAACCCAGCGAATTTCTAATCTACGATAGTCCCAGCATCGATTCCTGTTTGTTTTGTCGGTTGTCTTTATAGCCTACCTCAAACCCACATTGAGTAAAAGTTATTAAAGTTACTGACTCGAGAGATGGAAGCTTTCTCTAAAGTCTGTTTTGTCGCATGCAAGCGTGCATATGCGCACACATGGAGGAAACGAGATGTTTGCAGGCATCTTTTGTGTTGACATTTGTAATTTATTCATAACAATGATGACCATGCGTTTTTAAACCAGTGTTGCACGTGTCGATGTTACCATGGAACATGCAAACACACACACCTATGCATATACAATCATCATCATCATCATCATCATCAGGTGCCCAGCCGCATGGCGTTGGCGACCATGGACCTCCAACCATTTCTCTCTCTCGTTGCCCCCACACCTTCCCCACCCTCCTCATTCCCAGCCACTCTGCAAGTCCGTCCAGCATTCTCTCCCTGGGTCTTTCTGGTGCTCTCTTTCCCTCCAGCTTTCCCGTTGTGACCAGGTGCTCCAAATTCCCCTTCCTCATAAAATGGCCTATAAATGTTGCTTGTCTTTTCCTAATCTTCCTTATGAGTGATCTACTTGTGTCTGCCTCCATCAAGACTGTCTCGTTTGTTTTCTTTGCTGTCCATGGAACTCTCAACATTCTTCTGAGAAACCACATCTCGGCTGCCTCGATCCTGCTCTGGCTTTGCTTACTGACTGTCCACGCCTCGCATCCATACAACAGTATTGGTTCTATATAACATTCAAGGACTCTCTTTCTGATGTTAATTGATAGGCATTTGTTTGTAAGAATGCTTGTCATCTTCTTGAATGCTGTTTTGGCTTGGCCGATTCTGCCAGCTATTTCCAATGTGCATCTGCCGTCTGATGAAATGATCGTTCCCAGGTATTTGAACTTATTAACCTGTGTCAAGGTTGTGCCATTTGCTGTTATTTTGCATGAGGGGATTTCATGTTTTTTACTGTACATATACAATAGATCACATAAAAACCCAGGCAAGGTATGATGTCGTAAAGGCTACCCAATATGTTCAGTCGTCCTTTATAGATGAACATACAGACACTTTATTATGAACAACGTATCACCAGTTTATGTCTAAACAACTACACATAAAAATAAATTTAAAAGGATGAAAAAGAAAAAGAAAAAAGAACCACACACACACACGCGTGAACCATTTTTTTAAAAGAAAAAGGAGAGAAAAAAAAGTTGAAGAAAATGAAAACTGATCTTCTGGGTACCCACATGCAACTGAGGTCCACAAAATGGTGTCATTCGATGTCTACTTTAGTCTTGGGAATTTCTTTTTTATCCTAAACTTTTAAGACTTTTAAAAATTTAAGTTGACTGCTTATCATCTTCTGTTTTTCTAACAGCATAAATTTGCCACAAACTTGAAGTGAAGCTAGTTGAGAGACATACGGAGACACCACATCAGGAAGGTTCCCCTCTCTGTCTACTTCCTGATCTGTGGATGGGAGTCATGTGACTGGGAACAGTAATACTATTTTCACGTGCCAGTAGCCGGAAGTGGTTGAAATCAAAGTGTCAAGTGACACTAAGTGTAACGGAAAACCACACCCTGAACGACAATCGTAAAGTTACACAGGCATCAGTATATCGGTTGGCTAAGTATCGGATTCACATGCCAGCGGTTGAAGGTTTGACAAACCTGTGTGTCCAACATTTAACTGACTTTATTATAATAATAATAATTAATAATAATTACAATATTTATATAGCGCAAAATCTTGATAAAATCAAATCTAAGCGCTGAAACAGACACACACACACGCACGCACGCACACACACGCACGCACGCACGCACACACACGCACTCACGCACACACACACACACACACACACACACACACACACACACACACACACACACACGCACACGGCTATAAATGGGAAGAAAGAATAAAAGCAATGGAAAATTATAGAGAGCATATTATATACAATTATATATTGCAATGTGATTCCCTTCCGAGTGGAGACAGGCTGCAGAGGGGATTGAGTGAGGTCAGGATTTTATGCAGAGGAGAAAAGGTGAGTTTTGAGAGCGGACTTGAAGGAGACAAAAGTAGGTTGCTGACGGACTGAGAGAGGAAGTTTGTTCCAGGAGAGCGGACCAGAAACAGAGAAGGCTCGTGGACCATAGGTATTGAGCTTTTTAGCCCCGTTTTTATTATCCATTGTTTGGTGTCTGTGATCTGTTTGTGACCGTGTGTTTGCGCTTGACAAAGGCTAGTTGGCCGAAAATTTGCGCTTGTTTTGTTTTGTCTCGTTGGATACGCGCTTACATCTACATATTAGTGCCCATGTCACATTAATTGTTATTCAGTGTGTAACAGAATGCCCTGCTCTGTTACGAAAACCCTTACCCACTAGCAAGGGTGCTCAAAGGCCAAACTGCGTAGTGTGTTTGTCTAGATTTGAACACCATGCATTTTGTCACAACCAGGTTGTATCTAATTTTACAGCCTCTGCCACCTATAGCTAAGTATCAAACAGGTAATAGGTTGTACTACATTTAGGACCCAGTTGTCATAGCTGTTAACCGTTTGACTCCCACACCCTGTCCACCAGCATTCTGCATTGTGAACCATACTAGCAAAGCAAAAACTTAGGGTGAAGGAGTCAAAGTGTTAAGTTTTTGCTGTTGGAGGATAGGGTGCGGGAGTCAAGGAGTAAAGCTCAGCAACAGATATACAGTGAGTAGAGCCTACATCTACAGTGAGTAGAGCCTACATCTACAGTGAGTAGAGCCTACATCTACAGTGAGTAGAGCCTACATCTACAGTGAGTAGAGCCTACATCTACAGTGAGTAGAGCCTACATCTACAGTGAGTGGAGCCTACATCTACAGTGAGTGGAGAAAACATTTACAGTGAGTAGAGCCTACATGTACAGTGAGTAGAGCCTACATGTACAGTGAGTAGAGCCTACATCTACAGTGAGTAGAGCCTACATCTACAGTGAGTGGAGCCTACATCTGCAGTGAGTAGAGCCTATATCTACAGTGAGTGGAACCTACATCTGCAGTGAGTAGATCCTACACCTGCAGTGAGTAGATCCTACATCTACAGTGAGTAGAGCCTACATGTACGGTGAGTAGAGCCTACATGTACGGTGAGTAGAGCCTACATCTACGGTGAGTAGAGCCTACATGTGTGGTGAGTAGAGCCTACATGTACAGTGAGTGGAGCCTACATCTGCAGTGAGAGAGCCTACATCTACAGTGAGTGGAGCCTACATCTGCAGTGAGTAGAGCCTACATATACAGTGAGTAGAGCCTACATGTACGGTGAGTAGAGCCTACATGTACGGTGAGTAGAGCCTACATGTGTGGTGAGTAGAGCCTACATGTGTGGAGAGTAGAGCCTACATGTACGGTGAGTAGATCCTACATCTACGACGAGTAGAGCCTACATGTACGGTAAGTAGAGCCTACATGTGCGGTGAGTAGAACCTACATCTACAGTGAGTAGAGCCTACATCTACAGTGAGTAGATCCTACATCTACAATGAGTAGAGCCTACATCTACCGTGAGTAGAGCCTACATCTACAGTGAGTAGAGCCTACATCTACAGTGAGTGGAGCCTACATCTACAGTGAGTAGATCCTACATCTACAGTGAATAGAGCCTACATCTACAGTGAGTAGAGCCTACATCTACAGTGAATAGAGCCTACATCTACAGTGAATAGAGCCTACATCTACAGTGAGTAGAGCCTACATGTACGGTGAGTAGAGCCTACATGTACGGTGAGTAGAGCCTACATGTGTGGTGAGTAGAGCCTACATGTGTGGTGAGTAGAGCCTACATGTACGGCGAGTAGAGCCTACATGTGTGGTGAGTAGAGCCTACATGTACGGTGAGTAGAGCCTACATGTACGGTGAGTAGAGCCTACATGTGTGGTGAGTAGAGCCTACATGTACGGTGAGTAGAGCCTACATGTACGGTGAGTAGAGCCTACATGTACGGTGAGTAGAGCCTACATGTACGGTGAGTAGAGCCTACATGTACGGTGAGTAGAGCCTACATCTACGGTGAGTAGAGCCTACATCTACGGTGAGTAGAGCCTACATGTGTGGTGAGTAGAGCCTACATGTACGGTGAGTAGAGCCTACATGTACGGTGAGTAGAGCCTACATCTACGGTGAGTAGAGGCCTACATGTACAGTGAGTGGAACCTACATCTGCAGTGAGAGAGCCTACATCTACAGTGAGTGGAGCCTACATCTGCAGTGAGTAGAGCCTACATATACAGTGAGTAGAGCCTACATGTACGGTGAGTAGATCCTAATGTACGGTGAGTAGAGCCTCATCTATGGTGAGTAGAGCCCACATGTATGGTGAGTAGAGCCTACATGTACGGTGAGTAGAGCCTACATCTACGACGAGTAGAGCCTACATGTACGGTAAGTAGAGCCTACATGTGCGGTGAGTAGAACCTACATCTACAGTGAGTAGAGCCTACATCTACAGTGAGTAGATCCTACATCTACAATGAGTAGATCCTACATCGACAGTGAGTAGAGCCTACATCTACCGTGCGTAGAGCCTACATCTACAGTGAGTGGAGCCTACATCTACAGTGAGTAGATCCTACATCTACAGTGAATAGAGCCTACATCTACAGTGAGTAGATCCTACATCTACAGTGAATAGAGCCTACATCTACAGTGAATAGAGCCTACATCTACAGTGAATAGAGCCTACATCTACAGTGAGTAGAGCCTACACCTACAGTGAGTAGAGCCTACATCTACAGTGAGTAGAGCCTACATCTACAGTGAATAGAGCCTACATCTACAGTGAATAGAGCCTACATCTACAGTGAGTAGAGCTTACATCAGTACATGAGTTCCGAAGCTGCACTGACAAAGTTTGACGTTGCATGTGTCCACATCCCCAATCTTCATACTGATTAATTTAACATCTACAGTGATTTAACATATTACATTGTATTACATCAAATACCTATCAACTAACATCAGGAAGAGAGTTCTTGAACGTTATATAAAACCAATACTGTTGTACGGATGTGAGGCGTGAACAGTCAACAAACAAAGCCAGAACAAGATTGAGGCAGCCGAGATGTGGTTTTTAAGAAGAATATTGAGAGTTCCATGGACAGCAAAGAAAACAAATGAGACAGTCTTGATGGAGGCAGACACAAGTAGATCACTCATAAGGAAGATTAGGAAAAGACAGGCAACATTTATAGGCCATTTTATGAGGAAGGGGGATTTGGAGCACCTGGTCACAACGGGAAAGCTGGAGGGAAAGAGAGCACCAGGTAGACCCAGGGAGAAAATGCTGGACGGACTTGCAGAGTGGCTGGGGACGAGGGGGGTGGGGGGGATGCTAGGGGCAACGAGAGATAGACACAGATGGAAGTCCATGATCGCCAACGCCATGCGGCAGGGTACCTGATGATGATGATTACATTGTAACTGTATAGAACATGGCATGAAAACAAAACTTTTGGCTTCACTCCATAAGAACTGGGAGTGTGTGGTACGTAGGCCTACATTTACCGCGTGAATATTGCATAATAATAGCGGATACATTAGTTGTCATATGAAGTGACCAGCTTCAAATGTTTGGAGACAATCCAATCAGAATGCTTTTCATCTTCCTGAATGCTGTTTTAGCTTGGCCGATTCTGCTGCCTATTTCTGATGTGTGTCTCGTCTGCCGTCTGGTGAGATACCGTTCCCAGATATTAAAACTTTTCAACCTGTCTCAATGTTGTGCCATTTGCTGTTATTTTGCATGAGGGGATTTCTTGATTTTTTTTCTACTGATTACCATGACTTCATTCTTCTTGCTATTTAGCTCTTGCCCTTTATTCCTGCTTTCTATATCTATCATATTCACAAGATTATGTTGGTCTTTTTCATTTTCTACAATCAGAACGATGTCATTTGCGTAACGAAGATTGTATAACATTTTTCCTCCAGACTTTCAGCATTCAAGAAAATGAAAAGCGTCCGTACCAACAAATGCTATCAATTAACATCAAGAAGAGAGTTCTTTGGTGTTATATAGAACCGATACTGTTTTACGGATGTGAAGCGTGGACAGTCAACACGCAAAGTCAGAACAAGATTCAGGCAGCCGAGATGCAGTTTCTAAGAAGAATGTTAAGAGTTCCATTGACAGCAAAGAAAACAAACGAGACAGTCTTGAAGGAGGCAAACACAAGAAGAATATTAATTAAGAAGATTAGGAAAAGCCAAGCAACATCTATAAGGCATGTTATGAGGCAAGGAAATTGGAGCATCTGGTCACAACAGGAAAACTGGAGGGGAAAAGAGCACCAGGTAGACCTAGGGAGAAAATATAGGACGGATTTGCAGAGTGGACGAAGAGGGAGAGTGGGAGATGTACTTGTAGCAACAAAAGATAGATTCGTATAGAGGGCCATGATCGCCAACGCCATGCGGCAGGGCACATGATGATGATGATGATGATGATGATAATGATGACGATGATGACGATAATGATGATGATTATTATGTTGTGTGTGTATGTGTGTGCTTGTAAGTTTTGATTAAGTTTAATTTTACTTAGGAGAAATCGTTTTGCTAGTTTTGGTGTTTGATTTTTCAAGAAATAGATTCATATTTATGTTAACCTGACTATAAATGATTGATGATGATGTGCTGTTTTTATCTATTTATTTTTTCAGAAAATTTAATTATTTGTTTTTCATGACTATGAAAATGATGATGATGATAATGGTGTGTGTGTGTGTGTGTGTGTGTGTGTGTGTGTGTGTGTGTGTGTGTGTGTGTGTGTGTGTGTGTGTGTGTGTGTGTGTACGTGTTTATGTACATGTATGTGTGCGTGATGTTTGTGTATGTGTGTGTGTGCGTGCGCACGTGCATGTTTGTATATGTGTGTGTTGCGTGCGTGTGTGTGGGTGTGGTTGTGTGTGTGTGTGTATGGTGTGCGTGTGTGTGGTGTAGTATGTTGGCTATATTATATGTGTGTGTACGCGTGCAGCGGGTGCACGTATTTCAACATGCATTCGGGCGTGTTGTGTTGTTCTACTTTTCCAACTAGTCACGTCAGCCAGGTAGGTGAAAATGTAGTGCGCATGCTAGCGGCCTGTGTAATTACGTGACAACTGGCCACCAGTGGACAGACTCAGACAAGCATTGTCCAGGTGCGTCACGACTTTCCCCATAGTCCATCCCGCGCAGCTCTCACCTCCCTCGCGCTCGGTACCAACAGGATCCAACAGGGTACTTATCACAACGTTTGACAGTCACGCTCTCGCGCTTCCACTTCTGATGTACAGAATTTGCACGAGCTATAGTTATCGCCCTTTTGATTTGACGTCATGTCCGTCGATCATGTAAAATGCTTTTTGGTCTGGAATCCTAAGGCTTCGTTTCAGTGCACGGAAGTAAAGACTCGACAGGTCTCTCTGACTCTGTCTACTGTCTCTGTCTCTGTCTCTCTCTCTCCTCTCATGTCCTCTCCTTTCTCCCTCTCCCTCCCCTCTCTGTCTCTGGAATATTGGAATATTTAAAAATTAAGTTTAATTTCTCTTCAGTCTTTTCTATGTGAAGTTAACTTCAATCTTAAAAATTATTTATTTCTTCATCTTTCTGAATTAACTTCAATCAAAGATTGCCTGTTATTAATATTCTTGTGAACCAAAGGGAAGCTAACGCAACAGCCAAAAGTACTGAACTCCAGCACCCAACAAACATTTATAAATCCAAACACATGAAGTCATTGTGTGATGGCCTGTGCACAGCGTTTCCAGTTCAACACAGATCTGTACCTCTGACCACTCCATTCTGCTGACAGAGTTAAGTTGACATCTTATCTCTCTGGGCTGAGCACTGTGCTGTACAACGACGACCAATATATTTTGATACTAAGATGTCACTGACAATCTGCAAGGCCAGTGACCTAGACTCTCTGCTGACGGCACATTCAACAGCGGAAAGACTGGCGGAAGAAACTGCCCCAATCTGAGACAGCAACTCCGACCTTTCGCTTCACAGACGGACGTTACATCCGGTAGGCTTGACGGGGCGATGGTCAGATGGGCCATGAATAAGATTTTAACCCTTTGACTCCCGCACCCTGTCCACCAACTTCAAAAACTTTAACCCTTTGATTCTCTCACTCTATCCGTCAACTTCCTGCCGAAAGCTGGTGGATAGGGTGAAGGAGTCAAAGGGTTAAGTTTTTGCTTTGCTAGCATGGTTGACAATGCAGGATGCTGATGAACAGGGCATGGGAGTCAAAGGGTTAAGTTTTTGCTTTGCTAGCATGGTTGACAATGCAGGATGCTGGTGGACAGGGTGAGAGAGTCAAAGGGTCAAGTTTTTGCTTTGCTAGCATGGTTGACAATGCAGGATGCTGGTGAACAGGGTGAGAGAGTCAAAGGGTTAAACCGGAAGATCTGGTTTCGGTTCTGCCTGGGTATTTCCCTCTCTGCGGGTAAAGGTTGGCGATGATGATAATGATGACGATGATGACGACGACGACGATGATGATGATGATGATGATGACGACGACGATGACGACGACGACAACGACGACACGACGACGATGATGATGATGATGATGATGGGTAAAGGGGGGGGGGGGAGACTTTTCCGATCTTTGAGGTCAAGATGTGTAGCAGACTTGCCAGTGCCTTCTCTCCCTTAGAGCGGGCAGAACATCAAACACACACGTCAATGACGCTGTAAGTCCTGTCAGTGTCCAGTCGCTCATGGAAGCGAAGCACGACAACACTCTACAGGCACGCCCACTGAAGACGGAGTGTGCACACTGTGCAACAACTTACCGCCTGCACAGTGTTGGCAACATAATGTGTACACATACACATGCGAGGGAAATCAGAACGGTAAAAAATATGGTGTCAGCTTAATGCTTATAGGCCCCGTTCTTCACCCACCCACCCACCCACCCCTCTCTCCTTTCCAAGACCTCGCCAGCTATAGGGGTTTGCGCAGGCTCAAGGAGTCAGCCAGATAATTAATGGCAGATGTAGGTGGAGCGCATATGGAGTTGTCCGAATGCAATTAACTTCTCTTGACCAAAGTCGGAACTCCAAAATTCTCCAAGCTCACCTTTCCATTCATCCCCACCCAGTAGACACCTGTCCATTTCTGTACGTGTGTTCTGAAGGTACGGCGGGCATCTGGACAGCGTAATGCCTACAACACTCGTTCCTCAATACCGAAATTAAGCACTACCGAGCGTGGTTGCCAAAGAGATTGGTGATCACGTTTGTATTCTGGCTTGATGATATCACCCCTGTCCACCCAGCAATACATAGGTACCTGTCCCTCTTTAGTGACAAGGGAGGTAAAGCAACGAACGAACGAGCGAGCGAGAGAGAGAGAGAGAGAGAGAGAGAGAGTGTGTGTGTGTGTGTGTGGTGTGTGTGTGTGAGACAGAGACAGTGAGGAAGAGATACAGAGAAAGAGAAAGACACAGAGAGAGAGACAGAAGAGAGAGAGAGAGAGCCACAGAGAGAGAGACAGAGAGGGAGAGACAGAGTGAGACAGGAGAGAGAAGACAGCGACAGACAGACAGAGAAGGGCAACATCTTCTTAATGCTAGTCCTGAGACAAGTTGAGATCCCTTAATACCTCGCTTTCCAGTTACTGGAGTTATCTTTCCAACGACTGCTCATATCATGGAATAAGCTTCAACATGTTTACCTGAGAATGTTGAGAGTTCCATGGACTGCAAAGAAAACAAACGAGACAGTCTTGATGGAGGCAGACACAAGAAGATCATTCATAAGGAAGATTAGGAAAAGACAGGCAACATTTATAGGCCATTTTATGAAGAAGGGGGATTTGGAGCACCTGGTCACAACGGGAAAGCTGGAGGGAAAGAGAGCACCAGGTAGACCCAGGAAGAAAATGCTGGACGGACTTGCAGAGTGGCTGGGGACGGGGAGGGTGGGGGAGATGCTAGGGGCAACGAGAGATAGAGGCAGATGGAAGTCCATGATCGCCAACGCCATGCGGCAGGGCACCTGATGATGATGGTGATGATGTTCACCTGCCTCCGAAAGTGTCCTGAGGCAAGTTTGTTTTGCGTGCGGCATCAGGAAGCCAGACATGAATTCTTTGTTTCGCACTTTTCAGCCCCAAGCGTCAGCAACAGAGGCAGTGCTATATAATCAGAGTAATGACAGGCAGCTTGATAATGGTACCACAGAACTATCACAGCGGCACACAAGCACACATACACAAGGTGGTCATGCCATACTTAACAATCAAACTTTTCTTTCGTGCCCACAGACGAGCTATGTGAAATTGTGACCTTGGAAAATGACGAGTAACCACATCGTCTAGTCTATGGAAACAGTGTACAGTCAAGATTTTTGTTGGGATAAATATTTTACCCATGATTAAAACTATCAAATAAAAGCTAGGAAACTGCTTATAAAACCTTTTCACAATTCATCTCTCTTTCGCCGCCATGCTATGTGAAGCATAATGCATTTCAGCAAGCATTTGTTGTGCAATCAATTACTGTTGAGAATACCCACTAAAACAGACTTGAGACTCAAATGCAAACGTTCATACATAAACAGTGAAAAGATCCTTTTGACACATAAAATTCAAATGCAAAAATCAAAATATTTAATTCATTCACCGCTTGTTGGGGTAGGTCATCATCATCATCAGTGTCCGACAGAGTGTTTTACTGGTCAAATCCGGAGGGAAACCTTTTGATATCAACATCATACAGGTGTATGCACCAACATCCGCAAGTACTCAGGAAGACATCGACAATTTCTACGAAGTTTTAGAGATAGCCAAGGTCCAATGTAAATCACAAGAAGTTACAGTCATAATGGGAGATTTTAATGCTAAAGTGGGACAGGATAGGTGGAGGATATAGTTGGACCTCATGGCCTTGGTACACAAAACGAAAGAGGGGGAAAACTTGTAGAATGGGCATAGATAATGAGTTCTTAGTAGGAAACACCTGGTTTGAACAGCCTAACAGAAGAAAATGGACTTGGATGAGTTCAGGAGATAATACCAAAAATCAAATTGACTACATCCTGATCAACAAAAGATTTAGAAATTCTTTACTGTCAGCAAAACACTACCAGGCACAGACTGCAACAGTGACCACAATCCTGTAGTGGGAAGGTTTAGGCTGAAATTGAGGAAAAGGAAACAGACCAAAAGCAACATCAAACTAAACCTTGGACTCTTAAAGACATGAAATGATACGTCAAAAATTTAATGTACATGTTCAAAACAAATTTAGTGCTCTGGAAGACGTTGGTGACAGTGAGGAACAATGGACAAAGTTGAGAAACAAAACCATCATTTAAGCAGAACTCGGCAAAACAAAAGAAATGTTCAAAAACAAGAACAAAAAGAGGACATTAAATAATTTCCCCCATCTTAACATACTTTGCTGATATCAATCAAAGGACATAACTCTTGAGAGTCACGTAGGAATTACCTCCCATGTTGTGGAACTTCTCAAATCTAACACAGTTTGCGCTACTCATTCAGCTAGCATAGAAGCAGATACAAATTACAAAAACCGTAAGCTCAGAACATTCCTGATATTATAAAAATTCTCCCTCCTTCCCTCTTATTTCTTTGGTAATACTTTGCTGAATTCAATAAAACTCAAAAACATTACTTAATAAGAACGTAGATGTTTAAGGTGAAAAGCTGTATTCCAGTTTCAAAAACTAAAAACGTGAAAGAGAGTCAGCAGTGAGAGACAAGCAGGTATACATATTTTGAACCTGACTTTGTCGCATACCAGGCTGCAACATTTAATCTTTGAACCTTGAAACATGATGATATAAAATTGTGTTATTATGTCACAGGAAACTGATAATTAAGAGTAAAAATTGATAACATTATACAAACTTTGGCTTGAAAGCAGCAATAATCATTGAGAAATCCAAACTGAAAAACGAATATTAAAACTTACTTCCCTCTGAAGCTCACAGCATTCCATAACAAGATTTCTCCCCCAGGAAAGCTGGTATGTTTCATAAAACTGTTTTGCTGAAAGACCCAGCGATAATGATATTAACTGCAACATCAGCGAGAACACAGCAATACAATGCTGCAAAGGAGCTGATAATGTATGTAGGCCCCTACATCCATAGGGATGGGGAAATATACATGTAGTTACACTGAACTTTTGACAGGACGATAATGACATTGACGTTAAACATCACACAGGACAGAGCAACACAATGCTGCAACAGCCGATAATTTATTGACATCCACACAGACAGGGGGAAATACAGTTACAGTGAACTTTTGAGAGGATTTTGCCAGACCCCCACCTTTGTCCATTTGTCAGACCCACACACTCCACCTTTGTCCATTTGTCAAACCCACACACTCCACCTTTGTCCATTTGTCAGACCCACACACTCCACC
>JAPXFY010000024.1:63416434-63418934 GCA_030674185.1 Monoplex corrugatus | reverse complement strand
AATAACAATAATAAATCACTCTCATATAGCGATATTCTCCTACACATAGGTCTTATATAGCGATATTCTCCTACACATAGGTCTTATATAGCGTTATTCTCCTACACATAGGTCTTATATAGCGTTATTCTCCTACACATAGGTCTTATATAGCGTTATCTCCTACACATAGGTCTTATATAGCGTTATTCTCCTACACATAGGTCTTATATAGCGTTATTCTCCTACACATTGGTCTTATATAGCGTTATTCTCCTACACATAGGTCTTATATAGCGATATTCTCCTACACATAGGTCTTATATAGCGTTATTCTCCTACACATTGGTCTTATATAGCGATATTCTCCTACACATAGGTCTTATATAGCGATATTCTCCTACACATAGGTCTTATATAGCGCTATTCTCCTACACATAGGTCTTATATAGCGATATTCTCCTACACATAGGTCTTATATAGCGATATTCTCCTACACCTAGGTCTTATATAGCGATATTCTCCTACACATAGGTCTTATAGAGCGATATTCTCCTACACATAGGTCTTATAGAGCGATATTCTCCTACACATAGGTCTTATAGAGCGATATTCTCCTACACATAGGTAAAGACTCACTGCGGTTTATATTAGTTTGTTCATTTTCCCCAATCAGCCCTATGCCTAGTGGTCAATTATACTAACTCCCACTCCTAATCCTTACATCCACCTGTCAATGGTACCATCAGCATTGTTAAATGTTGGGTTTGTGCTGTTTGACATATGTCGATCTTGTTACAGCATCTACTGGAGCTGAACAGTCCTACGTGAGAACTGCATTCCTACCACACTGTCCACATGGCGAGACTGCAGCTGATCTGTCTGCCTGAACCTATTTTCTTCTGGAGGTCCTTCTCATTTGTCTGGTGCATCAGGCGGTTTCTTCAATATACATGTGATAGTCTACCATGCAACTTCGTGTCTCCAGTGTTATCTGACTGCAGAGTTGTCTCCCATTTGTCCTGGTTGATGCAAGTGCAAGTTTGCAGATTTACAGGTGTGTGGTACCAGTGCAGATTTACAGGTGCCTATGTACCAGTCAATTTACAGGTGCCTGTGTACCAGTGCAGATTTACAGGTGTCTGTGTACCAGTGCAGATTTACAGGTGTCTGTGACCAGTGCAGATTTACAGGTGTCTGTGTACCAGTGCAGATTTACAGGTGTCCTGTGTACCAGTGCAGATTTACAGGTGCCTGTGTACCAACAGCTGGGGTCAGCTTGTTGGCCATTCCTCCATCGTCGTTCTCTATACACGAGATGCTTTGTGACGTGACCATCCTTCATGACCCAATAGTGCTGCATCGCCTACAAACACGGGTGTAGACGTCTGTGGGGCACCTCATCTGCACTTTGGACTTCACCCAGTTAACCCCTCTGTTGTTGATCCCAAGGCGTGCCTGATCAGAACAGCGAAGAAGGAACAGAGTTTCTCACCTGCATGAAGATTTGCAACTGGTTTCAGTTTCAATTTCTTAAGATGACGTCACCGCGCTCGGAAAGAATTCTATATACACTAACGTCACAGGTGCCATGTGACGGAGAGGATCCAAAATGATCACGGCACAAGCCTTAAGCCTGCACATAAACCCAAGAGCTGGCCAGGTCCTGAAGTCCTTCCTGGATAGTTCCATATCCCTGGGGTCGTAGGAGAATGATGTGGCAGAGACCTCAACTTTTCCCGGGGTTAGCACCACGAAAGCGGCGCCCGCCCCCTCTCCATCGCTTCAAATTCATATTCATATTCACTTTTTTTTTTCATCAAGACTTGAGAAAGACAAGAAGGCTGATTGGTCTTCATCGGGGTGGGACCTGCAAAATCGACCTATTTCTCCAATGTTTTATACCAAGGTAGACCGGCAATGCCCTGCACTTCACGATTTTCAAGTGCCGTGGGGTCTTTAGCGTGTGCAGCCAGAAGGCACACGGGTCCGACTCGTTTTTGGTCCCCTTCTAAAGGACTAGACGTTCAGTTCGATTTTCGGGTCAAACTGAGGAGAAAAGTCGTGGCCTGTACGGGGAACGAACCCTGGAACCTCGAGTTTAGTTATTGGCTACTTTGCAACTGGAAAATGCTTGTGTTAGAAAAGAATATTTCTTTTCTATGACTTTATCTTTAATGAAAAGGATACTTATAGAATGGCTTGACTGTCTCGTTCCTTTTCTGTATCAGTCATCACATGAGTACAAAGGTTAATAGCCTCCTTGAGTATAGGATTTTCTATACATTTGTGAGTATTTGCACGCATGCGCGTGTGTACACACACGCACACATGCACACACACACACACACACACACACACACACACACACACACACACACAACAACACATATATATATATATATATATATATATATATTATATAATATATAATAATGTATGTATATACATGTATATGTGTGTTTATATATATATGTGTGTGTGTGTGTGTGTTTGTATGTATGTATATATATACATACAC
>JAPXFY010000024.1:63398934-63406434 GCA_030674185.1 Monoplex corrugatus | reverse complement strand
GTTTCTGGTCACAGAATTCATTGCACATTATATGATAATGCGCTAACATAGTTCACGTCAACGTATGAATTATAAACGTACAGTTCGTGTTAGAATCGGCGTAAGAATATACGTAGGATTCTCGTAAGAATTCGTGTTATACTTGGTGAAAGAATTGGTGTAACAATCTGTGTTAGTATAGTGTTGGATTTTTTTGTTGTTAAAGTCAGTGTAAGATTTCGTGTTAGCTTTAGGGTAAGAATTGGTATCATTCTTGGTGAAAAAATTAATGTTGAAATTGGTGAAACAATTAATGTTATAATTGGTGAAATAATTCGTGTTAGAATTGGTGAAAGAATTCGTGTTAGAAATTGTGTTAGAATTTAAAGAAGTCGTGTGAGAATTGGTGAAAGAATTCCTGTTAGAATTGGTGAAAGAATTCGAATTCAGAATTTGATTAAAGGTGAAAGAATTCGAATGTAAATGATAATTGGTGAAAGAATTCGTGTTAGAATTGGTGAAATGATTCGTTTAGAATTGATGAAAGAATTCCTGTTATACTTATTGAAAGAATTCGGGTTATAATTGGTGAAATAATTCCTGTTATGATTGGTGAAAGAAATAATGTTAGAATTGGTGAAAGATTTCGTATTAAGAATAGGTGAAAGAAGTAATATTATAATTGGTAAAAAGTTTGTGTTAGAATTGGTGACAGTCTTCGTGTCAGAATTGGTGAAAGAATTCAGGTCAGAACTGCGCTGGAATTTTTGTTAAATTTACCTGTAAGACGCCATGGCAGAATTGGTTAAGAACGTGTAACATTATTAATGTAAAAATTTGTGTTGTAATTGGTGTAAGAATTCATTTCAAAAGAGGTGAAAGAATCATGTAGAATTGTGTGGAATTTTTCTTAGAATAGTTGTAAGACTTAATCTTAGAACTGATGTAAATATTTGTGTGTATACTTGGTGTAAGAATTCGTGTTACAATTTGTGTAAAAATTATATATTCATAACTGGTATAAGAAATCGTGTATCATTGGCATAAAATGTGTGTAATAATCATGGTAGAATTTGTATTAAAATAAGTGCAAGACTTTATATTTGAATTGGTGTAAGAACATGTGTTAGAACTGGTGTAAAAATTCGTGTAAGAATTGTAATAGGATCTTTGTTAAATTTAATGTAAGACTTCATGCTAGAATGGTTTAGATTTACTGTGAATGGGTACACAAATTTAAGAGCGATCGTTGATTTGGTGTTAGACGTTAAATGCATAATTTTGCGTTGTGGTGGTACAAGAATTCATGCAATATGTGATGTCAAAATTTGTGTTAGAATAATGTTAGAATTATTGTTAGAACTTGTGTCAACATTCGTGTAAGCTAAACTGGCGTAAAAACTCGTGTGTAGCACCAGTGATAAAAATGGCGGTAGAATTGATGAAAGAATTAAAGAATTATGTAAGAATTTGTTTGAAAAAGAATTTCCTGTTTAAGAATTTGTATTAAGAGTTAGTGAGAAATTGTCTTGGGACTGGATCAAGCACCTGTGTGAGAACTGGTGCAAGAATTCGTATTACAACTGGTGGTATAAGAGTTTGTGTAGATTTTTTTTCAAAGATCGTATTAAATTGGTGTACAAGTTCGTGTCAGAATATGTACAGAAATTTGTGTTAGATTTCTCATAAGAATTCGTGTTAGAATTGGCACAAAAATTAGTGTTACAACTAGTGTAAACATTCGAATTAAACAGGAACAAGAGTTCATATTACAATTAACAAAAGAATTGTATCAGAATGATGTTCAAGAATTCATGTCAGAATTGGTAAAGAATTCGTGTTAGAACTGTTTACAATAAATTGTCAAATATAGAATTTAGTGCAAGAATGCGTGTGAGAAGTGCATACAAGACTTTTTTTTTTTCAGAATTTTTGTAAAAAATTCATGTGATGCAAGAATTCGCACTGAAATCTGTTAGTATTAATGCAATATTCATATTGATGCCAGATACTTATTTGGTGCGGAACAAGAATTCGTGTTAAAACGCTGTTGAAATTCTAGTTGAAATTAGTGTAAGACAATGCGTTTCAGTAAACACTGATATAAAAAGCAGTGTAAGAATTTTGCGAGTTGATTACATGAATATAACAAAAACAAGATTGTCACCACCTTTCAGTTTAATTCCCCTTGAAATCAACAGGCCTAACGCTTGATGCTTCACTCACAGCCAAACAGACGATAGTACCTTAAAGATTATTTCTTGCGGTAAGTCTGTGCCACAGCTGTCCAGGACAGAATGGAGGAGAATCAGAGAAATATCACCATGGAATTCATCGTTTCTGACGATTTATTTGCTTGTCCCCCGTTTTATTATTTATCTGGAAAAACTAAACCAGGGGGTATGAGGGTGAAGCAGGGAGGAGGATAGAGAGGGAGGGAGGGAGGGAGAATGGGCAGGAGATTGGTTAAAATAGTTTATTTGTCTTTTGTTGTATAAAAAGCGAAGTCGATCCACAGTTACCGGAAAGAGAGAAGGGGGAGAGAGAGAGAGGGGAGAGAGAGAAAGAAAGAAAGAAAGAAAGAAGAGAGAGAGAGAGAGAGAGAGAGAGAGAGATTGTGCTCATGTGCTTCATATGTGTGTACGAATATGCTTACGCACACACTCACGCACACACGCAGATGCACATACTCAAGCATGCACACACTCTGACATACACGTACGAATGTACATGCACACACATACACGTGCACTCAAATACACACGTACACTTTCTCTTTTGTCACACACTCACACACACATACACGCACACCCACATCTGCATACACACACACGAACACAGACACATACGCACATGTACACACACATGCATACACACACTGAAAAGCAACACACATTACGATATCATGCGCGCGCACACAGACACACACACAAACACACACAGACGCAAATACACACACATACACACACACACGTACACACACACTTACAAACACACACACACACCCTACACACACATATACACACAAATACACACATACATGTTCTCATATTCAATGTTATGGTTAGCCAATTTTGCTGTTTCAGTCGTTAATTGTGATAACGTCATTTGTGAATTTTTCTTTCTCGTCTTCGGCATAGTTGATTTTCTGGTTCATTTTTTTTCCTGAAGATTAACCATTTCCAAGTTTCCTCTTTTCTCCTCATGTATCCTTTTTGTGTGTGTCTAAAATCACTTTAGTGAATAGATATTAAATCAAATACCACCACACACACACAACACACACACACACACACACACACACACACACACACACACACACACACACACACACACACAGATATATATATATATATACACAGACACACATACACCCACACACACACACACTCACACACTCACATACACACACACCACACACACACACACACACACACACACACACACACACATGTACACACACATACACACTCACACATACACATACTTGACTAACAGTTGTTTATAATCAAAGGACACAACTCTTGAGAATTATCTCCCATATTGTATAGAACTTCCCAAATCTAACACAGCTTACGCTACCCATTCAGCTAGCATAGAAGCAGACACAAAGTACAAAAACAGCAAGCTCAGAACACTCCTCAAAAAAGGAGCGCCCAAGCCTACCTTTATACTCTGCAACTACCCTACACACAACTATGAGAGAGGAGAGAAATACATACAATATATTGGTCTTATGTTCAAGATTGACATAGTCTTTTATTTTTGAACTGACCAAACAGTTGTTTGACAACTGCCAGAAAATCAAACAAGACACAAGACACTATAGAGCATGATCACATCCGTAGAAAAAAAATAAACAAAACTACAGACCACACAGCGGATTTGGACAGACAAACCCAAGCCCTGGAAATGAGGTGTCATCATAGGATTCTAACCATCAGACACACTGATCATGTCACCAATGAACAAGATACAAAACATCAGACACACTGATCATGTCACCAATGAACAACACACTAAACATCAGATACACTGATCATGTCACCAATGAACAACACACTAAACATCAGATACACTGATCATGTCACCAATGAACAACACACTAAACATCAGATACACTGATCATGTCACCAATGAACAACACACTAAACATCAGATACACTGATCATGTCACCAATGAACAACACACTAAACATCAGACACACTGATCATGTCACCAATGAACAACACACTAAACATCAGATACACTGATCATGTCACCAATGAACAAGATACAAAACATCAGACACACTGACCACATCACCGATGAACAAGATACAAAACATCAGACACACTGATCATATCACCAATGAACAAGACACTAAACATCAGACACACTGATCACGTCACCAATGAACAAGACACTAAACATCAGACACACTGATCATATCACCAATGAACAAGACACAAAACATCAGACACACTGATCATGTCACCAATGAACAAGATACAAAACATCAGACACACTGATCATATCACCAATGAACAAGACACAAAACATCAGACACACTGATCACGTCACCAATGAACAAGATACAAAACATCAGACACACTGATCACATCACCAATGAACAAGATACAAAACATCAGACACACTGATCATATCATCAATGAACAAGTGCACCAAACCATCAAACAGTACACTGGACCATATGAAGATCTGATATCAGTTAAGAGAAGAACACTACGATGGTATTGCCACGCAGCAAAATCCATTGGCCTTGTTAACCCTTTGACTCCCGCACCCTATCAACCAACTACAAAATTTAACTCCTTGATTCCTTTACCCTATCCACCGGCTTCCTGCAGGAATCTGGTGGATAGGGTGAGGACATGAAAGGGTTAAGTTTTTGCATTGCTAGTAGCATGGTTGACAATGTAGGATGCTGGTAAACAGGGTGCGGGAGTAAGAGGGTTAATTCAATATTCCACGGAACTGTTGCGGAATGGAGACGAAGAGGGAAGACAGAAAATGACGATGAACTGACAACACTGCACAGTAGACAGAAAAATCATTTGTAGAGACCCAGGCTTTGGCACACAGCCGACAGGCTGGAAGAATCTAGTAAACAGTTCTCTAGTGCTGTGTCCCAATGACTCTTCACAGAGTTAATTTAACAGAGAATAAGAAAAAGAGAAAGAATGTACAACCTCGTGGATGTGGAAAAAAATTTTCAGCTTTAAAGATTTATGTGTGTGTGTGAGTGTGTAAAGAGAAGAAAGTAAATGGACTATGCCTACAAAAATGAGCTTAGGATCTAGGTGTTTCTCTGCTCAGAAAATTGAGTACATTCAATATTCAACAAAAATGAGTCCTCAGTGCTATTCATACTTGAGTGCACATGTCTGTATATGCGTGAGAAATTAACAAAAGGGACCCATAGGCCAACTGAGGAACTGACTGATTGATTGGTTTCCGTTTTACGTCAGCACACACGTCACGTGACATCAGTGGCCGACGTGGATAACTGCTCCAGGGAAATGTGGGGAAGACGTGGTACTTATGTAATCCTAAAGCTGGCTGCATGGAAAGACGGCAAACTTGGGATCCTCTTCGGGGCATGTCAGACCTTGCTGAACAACGAAATGGGCTGTGTCTGGAGCATCACGCCTGGCCACTTTCCTTGCCGTTCAAACGCCCCTGTGGTTGAGGTAAGACAACGTTGGGAGCTTCCGACTACTAAGTGTCGAGACTGTAGTAAGGGGAAAGGTGCCGACAGCTATGCAAGCTGGTGGCAGGGCGGACTGCCCGAAAGAGAGATGAAGACCAGAGTGGGGTGAGAGAGGGGTCTTCCATTCTCTCTTGGTCCGAAGAATGGGCAGGACCAGGTTGGTGCGCGTTGTGTGGCTATGTCCCGGGGTTTGTCATCTCCCCACCTTGCCATTCGGTTTATAAACAAGGCAACTGATGCTTGGGTCCGAATGGGTCATACAACACATGGACAGCCCCTCCCCCCCCCCCTGTCCTTTGTTTGCTTGATGAGATGACTATCTAGTGGTGTCGGGAACTTGGGAGGTGACTGTCTGGAGAGTGGCGAGGCATTGGTGCTCCGGGTCCCATCAGCATCCTCGTAGTGTTCCTTGTCAACTCCAGGGAAATGTGGCGAAGACATACTTATCTAGTCCTACACTGAACCACCAGAACAACAGTTATATTGAGATGAGTAATAAGAACGACAGTTTTAAAGTAGAGCATCCCGTGGTTAGAACCCGACAACCATTAGTATGTGAATCCAACTCTCAACAACTTGGGCTATTGAGGCCCGCAGGAGAAGTTAATTTAAAGCAGTATCTGACACCCTCTTGACCAATACACGAGTTGCTTCCCTGCACTATCCACGGCATCACAACTAACAGCTTCACACTGGGCACAGCAACAGGGAAGTTTCAAGTCTTTTTCTCCTAATGTTTGTACCTGGTGTTTGTGATCTTACGCTTGACAAAGGCCAGTTGGCCGAACATTTGCACCTGTCTTGTCTTGTTGTGTTAAATACGTGTTCTTATTCGTTTTTCGTGTTTTTTTCTGGTTCCCAACAGCTTCACAGTCACAGACTCTGTTGGAAAACGCTTGACCTCTAACCTCTTATGTAAGTACTTCCATTAGCAGAATCAGCAACAGCACTAACAGTTCACAACATTCTTTGGATATTCAGTACCACCTGACAGATTGCAATTAATATTCGGTTTTAAATAAATTATTTAAGGAGGAATATTCATGCTTCTTTGGACCATAGCACTAAGGTGATGGGGACGTGAACTTACCAGTGTCAGTAGTGGCAGCCGTAGCAGTAGCAACAATAGTAGCCGTAATTGCAGAAGTAGTAGAAGTATTCTCATCATGTTCTTGACAGAGAGGGAGAGATAGACACACAGAGAGGGGGAGGGAGGGGGAGAGAGGAGAGAAAAGAAAAGTATTTAAATCGGCCATTGTGGGCAGAAGTTGTGTGAAGAGCCATTTCTCAGGATGTTTTCAAAATATTTGTATTTTTACAAGTTTCTATAATTTTTCTCACGATTTCTGTTGCTTGTTTTGTGTGTGTGTGTGTGTGCGCGTGTGTGCGTGTGTGTGTGTGCGTTTGTGTGTGTGTGTGTGTGTGTTGTGCGTGCGTGCGTGCGTGTGTGTGTGTGTGTGTGCGCGCGCGCGTACGGGTGTGTGTGTGCGCGCGCGCGTACGGGTGTGTGTGTGGGGGTGGGTGGGATCTTTTTTTTATTCAATTCAGCCTTATGTTGTATCCTGTCATACAAGCCAGAACATCTACACAGGCTTATAGCCTCATGCCATGATCATCTTAAACCTGTCCATCACATGGCAACAGTGGAATCAGTGCATACAGAATCATACGGAGCGCGGGGACTCTGACTGCAAAAACTAGAGCTGTCACAAATCTTGTTCTCCATCAGAGACCACGTTACCACACTGTTTCTAAAATGTCCATGCCAGTAAACTCCACTTCAGAACTGGAACATCATTGTCCACTC
>JAPXFY010000024.1:63363934-63393934 GCA_030674185.1 Monoplex corrugatus | reverse complement strand
ATAGGGGAGGGGGAGGGGGAGGAGGGAGGGGGAGGGAGGGGGAGGGGTGAGTGATGGGCTTAGGGAAGGTGTGGTTAGTCGATCCTTCGTCCTTCCATCCATCCATCCATCCTTCCCACATCCATCCATCCATCCATCCTGTCCTCCGTCCGTCCGTCCGTCCGTCCGTCCATCCATCCATCCATCCATCCTCCTCCTTCCTTCCTTCCATCCATCCATCCATCCATCCGTCCGTCCGTCCGTCCGTCCGTCCGTCCGTCCCCTCCGTCCTTCCATCCATCCTCCATCCATCCATCCATCCATCCATCCATCCATCCATCCATCCATCCATCCATCCATCCATCCTTCAATCCATCCATCCACCCATCCATCCTTCAATCCATCCATCCATCAATCCATCCATCCATCCTTCCATCCATCCATCCTTCCATCCATCCATCCATCCATCCATCCATCATCAATTCGTCCAATCAGCACACTATTAACCGACAGATTGACTCATTTAGCTGCACGTTCATTTAAATGAAGAATACTTGACGCAAATTGCCATCAGGGAAAGATGAATACCATTTTTTGTTTTAACCCTTTGTCTCCCGCACCCTGTCTACCAGCATCTTGCTTTGTCAACTATGCTAACAAAGCAAAAACTTAACCCTTTGACTCCCTCACCCTTTCCACCAGCTTCCTGCAGGACACTGATGTAGGAATCAAAGGGTTAATTTTTTTTGTAGTTGGTAAATAGGGTGTGGGAGTCAAAGGGTTAAAAGGAATCTTATGCCATGTATATTTACCAGATCTTGGAAATCATCGCTTTTGGTTCCTTCATAACCTTGCCAGTATTCAGGTTCAGGTTACTTCAAGATGACATCACACTGACTGGACGATTCTATCAATCATGAACCACATCACAAACGAAAGTGCCATGACGGTTTTAGATCATCCGGCCTTGCCAAGACAATCCTGCAGGCACAGTCTCGGGAGGAAGGAAAAGAGGCAGACAAAAGAAGAGATGGGAAGATAACATTCCAGAGTGGACGGGCCTGGAGCTGAGGGATACCCTAAGGAAAGCGGAGAGCAGGGAAGAGTGGAGAAAGGTTGTTGTCAAGTCTTCGGAGGCGTCCCGACGGACGGCCAGTCTAAGGGATCGGTGACGGTGACGGTGAGACACAATAAACCTGACAGATAGTTCCATGGGCTCTAAGCTACATCATCCTGTATTAAGACACGGCAGCTATGCTTCTTCGTCTCACCTGTCTCACATGTTTCACCTCACCTGTTGGCGTTACCGGGTTCAGTATTGGCCGCTGCACTCTTTGACACCACCACCACCCTCCAGACCGCTCTGTCTTGACTTTTGTGGATAATTTCTTGAATATTTAGGCCACTGATGTTGGAAAGGAACTATTAATGCCATATACATCCTAAGAACCATCATAGAGAGGTCAATCGAGGTGAACAAGGATTTATATTTATGTTTTGTTGATTATACCAGGGCTTTCGATCGGGTAAGACATGAAGAATTGATCAACCAACTAGAAAGACTCAGTATTGATGGAAAAGATCTACGAATAATCAGAAATATGTATTGGGAACAAACAGCTGCAATGAGAATAAAAAACGATAGCTCTTTCCAAAACATCAAAAGAGGAGTCAGACAAGGTTGTGTTTTTTCACCAGATCTGTTTTCACTTTACAGCGAAAACATCATGAGAAACCTAGAGGAAGACCCTGGATTAAAGGTCGGAGGAAAAAGGATAAACAACATTCGATACGCAGATGACACCGTGCTAATTGCAGAAATGAAAGTGACCTACGAAACCTTGTGAATATAGTAGAAATAGAAAGTAAAGGTAAGGGGTTGGAACTAAACAGCAGGAAGACTGAAGTCATGGTGATCAGTAAAAAACATGAAATCCCCTCATGCAAAATAAAGCAAACGGCACAACCTTGAGACAGGTTGATAAGTTTAAATACCTGGGAACGATCATTTCACCAGACGGCAGATGCACATCAGAAATAGCCAACAGAATCAGCCAAGCCAAAACAACACTCAAGAAGATGGAATGCATTCTTACCGACAAATGCCTATCAATTAACATCAGGAAGAGAGTTCTTGAATGTTATATAGAACCAATACTGTTGTATGGTTGCGAGGCGTGGACAGTCAACAAGCAAAGCCAGAACAAAATTGAGGCAGTCGAGATGTGGTTTCTAAGAAGGATGTTGAGAGTTCCATGGACAGCAAAGAAAACAAACCAGACAGTCTTGATGGAGGCAGACACAAGTAGATCATTCATAAGGAAGATTAGGAAAAGGCAGGCAATATTCATAGGCCATTTTATGAGGAAAGGGGAGTTGGAACACCTGGTCACAACGGGAAAGCTGGAGGGAAGGAGAGCACCGGGTAGACCCAGGGAGAAGATTCTAGACGGACTTGCAGAGTGGCTGAAGACAAGGAGGGTGGAAGAGATGCTTGAGGCAACAAGAAATAAAGACAGATGGAAGTCCATAATCGCCAATGTCATGCGGCAAGGCACCCGATGATGATGATGATGTTGGTTATGTTCTCAAAGTATGAGATTGGAGGTCTGCCTTTCTTCCTTTTTGCCCCTGTTTTTCCTTGAAAGATGGTTGCCAAGTGGTCTATGTTCTTGCTACGTGACACATGGCCAATACATGTTACGTTTCTCTTGTTAATGTCAGGTAGGAGTTCTCTGGTGGAATTTAGTTCTTCCAGGACACTTTCATTAGTTCTTCTATGTGTAGTGCAGTTTTTTGGGAGAAAATACTTTCAGGTAGGTTGCCATTGTTTTCCTGAAACGCAGTGCACACAGTTAGTATATTAAAGACAATATTTGTGGAACTCTTCCGGCAAAGCCTGTGGCTTGTAGCATCTCCGGAAACTCGTGTCTACAGTGGATCTATCGATGAGTGAAGGAAGAGTTCAGTCTTCTTCCACCACAAAAACAATCCAACCATCAGTGACTGGATCCCTCCAGTGGTGAAGGAAGGTCTGTACACACAACTCACAGGGACACACTCGTGCATCCATCGGAAGCTTATTTGTCTGATTGTCTTCGACAGAAAAAATACACACAAAAAAGCAGAGCCATACAACAGGTAGTGTCCCTACTTCAGCCCATGACTTCAGCCCATGACTTCAGCCCATGACTTCAGCCCATGACTTCAGCCCATCACTTCAGCCACACTTCAGCTCATGACTTCAGCCCATGACTTCAGCCCATGACTTCAGCCCATGACTTCAGCTCATGACTTCAGCCCATGACTTCAGCCCATGACTTCAGCCCATGTAGTTGCCCAGCGTGTAACGGAGTTCCGAACCATTGGGTATCAAGTCGATGGACCAAGACAGTGATTTTGCTGCACCCGACAGCAGTCTCGCTATAATCCCTTTCATGCTCAGGAGACCTACAGCTGCATCTATGGCGGTTTTCGGAGGCCCTCACTGTTATCAAGCCTCACTCATCACGTACGCCAAAGGTGTGTGACCGTCCTTGGATCATGACTACCGGTATTCATAGGGCTTCTCAGGTAAATTTGATAACCTCCTACCCCCTCCCCCCCCCTACTTCCCCGCTTCCTCCTCATTCATCGCCATGTCCCGAATTTCCATAGCAACGTTGATCACAATCCAAAAGAATGCGACAAGCACGTCTGTATTGTGTTTTGTTCAGCCGTCTAATGAATAGGGTTCTCTGACCATGGCACGTACAAGATGCTGCCAGAACAACTGAGCAGGACAGTGACAACACCAGTGCCATCCATGTCTGGTTCCTCCGTCTTCAAGACACCTAACTTCAAAGGGTGTGCGCTCTAGGACTGTCTCTCCCGACATCCACGCATCTGGCAGTGTTGAAGTGGTTGGGGCTTTAAACCACCACAGCGTTTGTCAGCCGTGTAGGTTTTGTGTATGTATATATGTACGAGCTCGTATGTATGTCTCTCTTCTCTCTCTGCCTATATATATAATGTATATATATATATATATATATATATATTATATATATATATATATATATATATAAGCATATATGTTATATGTTTGTATATTCTAGGTTTTACTATTGATTGGAAATAGAACCATAATTTGCTCAAGAGATATTGAATGATACTCCATCCAAGGATCTGTATTTATGCTTTGTTGACTACACCAAGGCTTTCGATCGGGTACGACATGAAGAATTGATCAACCAACTGGAGAGACTCAATGTTGATGGAAAAGATCTACGAATAATCAGGAATATGTACTGGGAACAAACAGCTGCAATGAGAATAGAAAACAATATAAGCTCTTTCCAAAACATCAAAAGAGGAGTCAGACAGGGTTGTGTTTTGTCACCATATCTGTTTTCACTATATAGCGAAAACATCATGAGAAACCTAGAAGAAGACCCTGGATTAAAGGTTGGAGGGAAAATGATAAACAACATTCGGTACGCAGATGACACCGTGCTAATTGCAGAAAATGAAAGGGACCTACAAAACCTTGTGAATATACTAGAAATAGAAAGCAAAGGTAAGGGGTTGGAACTAAACAGCTGGAAGACTGAAGTCATGGTGATCAGTAAAAAACATGAAATCCCCTCATGCAAAATAACAGCAAATGGCACAACCTTGACACAGGTTGATAAGTTTAGATACCTGGGAACGGTCATTTCATCAGACGGCAGATGCACATCGGAAATAGTTAGCAGAATCGGCCAAGCCAAAACAGCACTCAAGAAGATGACAAGCATTCTTACCAACAAATGCTTATCAATTAACATCAGGAAGAGAGTCCTTGAATGTTATATAGAACCAATACTGTTATACGGATGCAAGGCGTGGACAGTCAGCAAGCAAAGCCAGAGCAAGATCGAGGCAGCCGAGATGTGGTTTCTCAGAAGAATGTTGAGAGTTCCATGGACAGCAAAGAAAACAAACGAGACAGCCTTGATGGATGCAGTCACAAGTAGATCACTCATAAGGAAGATTAGGAAAAGACAAGCAACATTTATAGGCCATTTTATGAGGAAGGGGGATTTGGAGCACCTGGTCACAACGGAAAGCTGGAGGGAAAGAGAGCACCAGGTAGACCCAGGGACGGACTTGCAGAGTGGCTGGGGATGAGGAGGGTGGGGGAGATGCTGGGGGCAACGAGAGATAGAGATGGTTGGAAGTCCATGGTCGCCAACGCCATGCGGCAGGGCACCTGATGATGATGATGATGACTCCATCCAAATCAGGTTCCACCCAAATCTGCCAGCTATTATCTAAAAGTTCCTTTAGTCTGCTCCAAGCCTGTTGTCCTGATAAAGTCTTTGAGTGATAGGTCAAGACATGAGCTACATTCAGTGTCACACACTACGCTGACATTGCCGGCACGACTGGCTCATCAAAATGGGCAGTGCATAGCTCAGTTTGCATGTTGTGGACTGGGCCTCAGCTTAAGATATTACATGTACATGTATATCTTGACTCCACAGATGTTGAGTCCACAGCACTGGAGTCTGAGTCAGTCAGATTGTTAAAGATATGTTCAACAACTGTTTAGAGAATGAAGAATATCACCTTGTTGTTGAAGACATTGTACAGCACGTGCCTTATCCCCAGGTCATGTGAAGATTCATACCTGGCCACACTATCATGTAGTGAAGCTTCTATGTGATGCCCTGTATGTGTATACAGATGTTGTCATTACCCGAATCGACGTTTGAGAAGAAGACGAAAAATAAATACAGATCTGATTTGTGCCAAGAACCTTAAGTGTTCCCATTTTTAGAAGCTGATTGTCATTTACTGGGCTGGTAAGGTCTGTTCTGTGAAAAAGCTGTTTACAATTACTAAACATGCACCATTTTGTAACAGAAAATTTAACTGAGATATTCTAAATACCCCAAAGGAGAGACTCTATAACACTTATGGTTTTTATTGACAATAGCCTGTTACCGTTTTTAGGTCAAAGGGCACAGCCTGTTTCGTGACAATGATTCATAAAGCGGAAAAATCAACAGATAACATGTATAATACAATCCAACTTAATAAAAGAAGCACCTCATTTAATGACCCACATATTCATGTCAAGAATAGGACAGGTAGACAGACAAACAGAGAGACACAGAGAGAGACAGAGAGAGAGAGAGAGGTGTTCAAAATGAAAAGCTTAACACGGTTGTACATTGATTCTGAAAGTACATTTTCCTGTCCCACTTCTTACGTCACATTATCAGAATATGGGACAATATTTCTCAATCCTACGATGTATGACAACGGTAGCGGCGATAATCATGTTGCTATGGAGTGCTATATGGAGTGACAGGGTGTACTCTACGCTTACTTTCATGATATGTCCTGACGTCAACCAGGTCTGGGAGGTGCAGACTCCTGCTGTGTTGGTGTGGCAATTTGAGCAACACCTTTAGTGACGCATCCACTAAGTAAATGAGACTCGACTGTGTGGTCCCAGATTTTCCAAAGAGCCATATCACATTTAACCCTGCGTAGGAGCCAGTTGGGGCCAACATTTTTGATTGAGTTGAAAGTTTACATTGAAATTAAATCAGCAGGTGAAACATCTTTGTGTTTATGATTGTTTAGATATTAGGCGTCTTCCTTCAATTGCACTATGTTCATGAAATGTGCTTTACGGTGGGTGTGTTGGTTTGTGTTAAGTTATGAAGTTTATGTAACAATACTGCTGCTGCTACTATTACTACTAATGATAATAATAATAATGATGATAATAATAACAATAGTAATGATGATGATGATGACGACGACGACGACGACTACATGATAATTATAACAACAACAACAGCAATATTAATATTCACAGTTTACCAACAATAATAAAAGAAAAGTAATAATAACAATATACAATAATAACAATGATCATTATCATCGTACCCTCAGTGATAATAGCTCCATTTGCACATCGCAAACAGTCCATTTTAAAACATGTTCATAACAAGTTTACACTTGAGCCAACACAAAACAAAAACAGATAACTAACCAAAAAGTCACAGAATGTGTACATGGCTGTGTGATCAGAAAAGCAGGGAGCAAAGATTTACAACCTGACATAACTTTGGTCAGTGACTCATGCCGGCCACACACGTATGGTGGTTGTCGTCCAGCCCTTAGCGACTGTTAATCTTGCACCTGATGAAGGGGCTGCATGGAAGCCATTGTTGATATACCAAAGCTAGCAAACAACACCCTCACCAGTGACAAAGCGTGTGGACAGGGCACAAGGACGTGGACAGTGGCAGTGGTCAGTGGCATCAGCAGCGATAACACAACTGTGATTTGAGTGAAGCGATGATCATCTGTTGCAAAAAGACTGGAGAGTGTTGGCTTTGCTTGTCATAAATGTCTACCACAAACATTAATTATTTAACCGTTCATCTCAATGCTTACAGACTTATAGAATAGGCCTATGTCACAACAGCAGCAACGAAAGAAACAGAAGTAACGTTTTCCGTTTATATTCAAAAAAAGTGAGTTTGTGTGTGTGTGTGTGTGTGTGTGTGTGTGTTCGTTCGTTGCTTGATTAAGTCTTTCACTATAGTGATATAGACGTGTGTGTGTGTGTGTGTGTGTGTGTGTGTGTGTGTGGTGCGTGCGTCGTGGTGCGTGTGTGTGTGTGTGTGTGTGTGTGTGTGTGTGTGTGTGTGTGTGTGTGTGTGTGGTGTGTGATGTGGTGTGTGTGTGTTGTGTGTGTGTGTGTGTGTGTGTGTGTGTGTGTGTGTGTGTGTGTGTGTGTGTGTGTGTGTGTGTGTGTGTGTGTGTGTGTGTGTGTGTGTTGTGTGTGTGTGTGTGTGTGTGTGTGTGTTGTGTGTGTGTGTGTGTGTGTGTGTGTGTGTGTGTGTGGTGTGTGTGGTGAAGGGGTATACTCTCAAAGATAGCTCAATGGTTGTATCGGTTTCAGTTTCAGTTTCAATTTGTCAAGATGACGTCTTGGCGCTCGGAATGAATTCCATATATAATGTATTAATGTCACAGGTGCCCCTTGCGTTATGCCATCTCACACTTGTATCGACGATGCTCTGGGATATTTCAGCAGAAGTCACCCCACCCCCACCCCCCACCCCCCCCAATGACAGGCACTGCCATCCCAGGGACGTCTAAGTGACAGACATAATGGTGTCCCATGAGCATGGCAAGAAAACTTTTTCCTTCCCACTTTTCCTTTAATACAGACCACTGACAATTAATTACGTTGTCGATGTAAGAAAGGGGAATTCCCGTTTTTCGTTTCTCTGAACAGTGTTTACAATTATAAAAATTAAATTAACGGTATTGAACAGTTGTTCACCATTCTTCGTTTGAAGCTCGTTTGATTTTGAGAACCAGACGCAGTGCGTCGAGGGGAACAACTATCATGTCCCGTACAGCAGAATTGTAGAGAGTTACTGAGAATCCCAATCCCACCCCAAGGTGGTGATGATAACATTTACCTTCTTCTCCTTCTTCTTCAGTGTTGAGGGCCCACAATCAAACTTGATTATTCTGGCGCCTATAACTGGGGGGTTTGCAGCAGATGCAGTGGACGTGTCTTTAGGGTTCAGTTTTAATCATGATGATGGTGGGGTGGGGGGTGGGGGAATGAGGGTGGTCGGGCGAGGAGGCAGGAGGGGGAAGGGGGGTGAAGAGGGGTGGGGTGGGTGAAGAGGGCAGCACGGTGGGTGGGACAGGGGCTCTGAGGGGAAGGGGGGGAGGGAAGGGGGGTCGGTCTAGTCTGGGGTTTTGGAGGCCCTTGACACGAATGTGTCAAGTGTTGTGGCCTCAACTGTTCCTTGTTGGAGACTGTTCCAGTTCTTGACAGTTCTAGGCAGAAATGAAGCAGCTCTATACTGGGTCCTTGATGTGATCAAATGGAACTGTCTGTCATGGCCACGTCGCTTACGGTCAGGTAGAGGGACTAGTTTTGCTTTTAGGCTGGGACAGTGAACAAGGCCTTGGTGCACTTTGAACAGCATAGAGAGTCTTGCTACTTGCCGTCGTTTCTCCAGTGAGGGCCAGCCCAGTGTGACCAGCATGCTGCTAACACTAGAAGTGTTCCTATATCTGTTAATAATAATAATAATAATAATTACAATATTTATATAGCGCAAAATCTTGATAAAATCAAATCTAAGCGCTGAAACACACACACACGCACGCACGCACACACACGCACGCACGCACGCACACACACGCACCCACGCACACACACTCACACACACACACACACACACACACACACACACACACACACACACACACACACACACACACACACACGGCTATAAATGGGGAGAAAGAATAAAAACAATGGAAAATTATAGAGAGCATATGTTAAGGACGAAGCGTGCAGCTGGTCTTTGAACCTCTTCTATTTTGGTTATGTGTTATGTGACCTTTGTGTTCATAGCGTGTGTGCAACCCAAGCCCACTTTACCTTTACATGTAGTCAACCATATCTATATGGCTTACCATGTGAGCGAATCAGTCTTCACAGTAAAGCACACTGATGACTTTGTTTTTCCTGCCTGTGTGACATGAGGGGTCAGCTCAGTTATTTTCATGGACGTTATTTCAAGTCTAGTTTAGTTTAGCAATAGGGACATAACACATTAGCCGTTTGGCTATTTCAAGTCCCATCATTTTTCTTTTCTTTTCTTACACTCGTAGTCAAGGTTTGTTGTACGCCCAGTTTTTTTTTTGATGATTCATTCATCATATTCGTATTTAAGTTCAATGTAATGTTTCCAATGGTCAAGCTGGTTTTTAAACGAATTTGTGTTTTGTGCTCTTTTAATTTCATTTGGTAATTTATTCCATACATGTGCAATTCTATTTATAAAATAAAACTTTCTAATGTTAGTCTAGCAATATTCTATAAATATTTTATCAGTATTATTTCTTGTTTTGTCATAATTTGTCAGTTTGAAAAATTCTGTTCTATCTACATCATTCTATATACAAGTCTAGAAACTTTGTATAGCTGTAAAGACAGCGCAGACAGAACGAGGTTTGTATGTTCTGTGTTGTCAGACTTGATTACTGGTACTGACCGGTGTCATGTGGACAACTGTAGGCAGCCACAGGCTTCAGAGTCATTGACTGTTTTAATCACCAGAAGGAACCGTGTCACCTTGCCCTGCCAGCATGTTGCAGACGGAAAGTGTCAGAGTGGCAGTGCACTTCGTACATCCAGCCGAGAAAGGACGTGGACTCTTTCATCGGCAGACAAGTACAAACACTGAACTGCAACATATTGTTCTTCTTCTTCTTCAGTGTTGAGGGCCCATAATCAAACTTGATTATTCTGGCGCCAAAAACTGGGGGGTTTGCAACAGATAAATCTGGGGCAGTGGACATGTCTTAATTAAGAGTTCAGTTTTAATCATGATGATGGTGGGGTGGGGTGGGGGGAATGAGGGTGGTGGGGTGAGGAGGTAGGAGGGGGAAGGGTGGGTGAAGAGGGCAAGAGGGGTGGGGTGGGTGAAGAGGGCAGCAGGGTGGGTGGGGCAGGGGCTCTGAGTGGAAGTGGGGGGGGGAGGGAAGGGGGATTTTGGAGGTCCTTGACACGAATGTGTCAAGTGTTGTGGCCTCAACTGTTGTTTCCATCACATGTGGCTGCTGTCGGACAGTTTACCCACAGTGTGGTGTGTATGATATTTTAAGATGAACTGAATGAACTGCGTTAATGAAGTCAGCATTTTGTTTCCATCAGGTGTGCCTGCTGTAGGACAGTTTACCCAGAGTGTAATGTGTATGACATTTTAAAATGAATTAATGAATGAATTTCATTAAGTCAGCATTCAGTAATAGTGATGTTTAGACGTCAACAAGGTGTACACATCTTGTCCTTCTGTCAAATTCATTATTTGAAGCAATCAAACCCACACTGCAGACTGAACTGTTGTACCCTCCAGACTCCATAACATAACATAGCAGGGAGCCATAGTGGTGGTGTGATAACTAAGAATATCAAGAATGCAGTTTAAAAGAGCCTATCAGTCATATCAGTATAAAAGAGCCTATCAATCATATCAGCATAAAAGAGCCTATCAATCATATCAGTATAAAAGAGCCTATCAATCATATCAGTATAAAAGAGCCTATCAATCATATCAGTATAAAAGACCCTATCAATCATATCAGTATAAAACAGCCTATCAATCATATCAGTATAAAAGAGCCTATCAATCATATCAGTTTAAAAGAGCCTATCAATCATATCAGTTTAAAAGAGCCTATCAATCATATCAGTATAAAAGAGCCTATCAATCATATCAGTATAAAAGAGCCTATCAGTCATATCAGTATAAAAGAGCCTATCAATCATATCAGTATAAAAGAGCCTATCAATCATATCAGTATAAAAGAGCCTATCAATCATATCAGTTAAAAGAGCCTATCAATCATATCAGTTAAAAGAGCCTATCAATCATATCAGTATAAAAGAGCCTATCAATCATATCAGTATAAAAGAGCCTATCAATCATATCAGTATAAAAGAGCCTATCAATCATATCAGTATAAAAGAGCCTATCAATCATATCAGTATAAAAGAGCCTATCAATCATATCAGTATAAAAGAGCCTATCATCATATCATATAAAGAGCTATAATCATATCAGTTTAAAAGAGCCTATCAATCATATCAGTATGAAAGAGCCTATCAATCATATCAGTATAAAAGAGCCTATCAATCATATCAGTATAAAAGAGCCTATCAATCATATCAGTATAAAAGAGCCTATCAATCATATCAGTATAAAAGAGCCTATCAATCATATCAGTGTAAAAGAGCCTATCAATCCATATCAGTATAAAAGAGCCTATCAATCATATCATATAAAAGAGCCTATCAATCATATCAGTATAAAAGAGCCTATCAATCATATCAGTGTTTGGTAGGTCGTAGAAACATGAAAGAATTACACCCATAGTGTAGATGAAATGTTGCAGCCTCAGACTCCATACCCATAGACAGCAGGGAGCAGTGGCAGTGGTATGACAACCATATAGCATAAGCTGCCCATGTCGATCAGCATGATCCGTGTTCTAACACATGCAAAGGTTCATGATGTTTTGGTTAATTATAATAATAATAATTAATAATTAATAATTACAATATTTATATAGCGCAAAATCTTGATAAAATCAAATCTAAGCGCTGAAACAGACACACACACACGCACGCACGCACACACACCACGCACGCACGCACACACACGCACTCACGCACACACACGCACACACACACACACACACACAACACACACACACACACACAACACACACACACACGCACACGGCTATAAATGGGGAGAAAGAATAAAAGCAATGGAAAATTATAGAGAGCATATTATATACAATTATATATTGCAATGTGATTTCCCCTCCTCCATGGTTCAGTGATGTCAGTGACGGGAGTGGTAATCAAGTGGGCAAGACTTTGGACTTCCAATCGGGAGGTCTAGGTTCCATTCTACCTGGGTACATCTTGCCTGGTGGGAGAGAGTGGAGATTTCTTTATCAATTTTTTGTTATCTCCCAGATCAACTTGTGTGCAGACCTATTAGTGGCTGATCCCCCTTCACGTGTGTGTATACACAAGCAGCAGAATATCACACATGCACTCTAAAATAGCCACTGAATCATTTCAGTATCGGTGGCTCATGGAAACATGAAAAAAATGCAGCATGCTCACTAACCGAAGACAGAACGTGCAACATGTGCAGCAACATACGGCTTGCGCAGTGTGGAAAACACCAGACAAACAATAACGTAAAGTGTTTGTACAATACTTGTTGATGGGAACAAGTATGACTGATGGTCAGGTCATGGAAACAAACCTCATTACCGGGGATATGATAGGGGGATACAAGAGATGTCCTAGTGTACGACTTATGTCTGATGTTTCTTAAATTCTGCAGTAGCCAACACGTTATGGCCGGTTGCTTTGAAAGGAAGAGCAAAACCTGTTTGTGGAAACCTTGCGTCCATTTCTGTCCTGTGCATGAGACCTCACTTCTGTGAGAGGAATACAGCGATACTTAAAGGCCTACCTGCAAGATAAACATAATTATCTGAAAACATGTTTTATAACAACAATATGGGCTTCATTTCTCGAAAACGTTCCACAGATTTTTAATCATATAAAAACCCGTTTTGCTTACCTGTTCAAATCGATCGCTGTAGAGGAAAGCCATGACGTCACAAGTTAACAGTTAACGAAAAACGCCCTATGGTGTGGGTTGAGACCCAGAGGAACAATGCCGAATAATAACCTGCCGAACAATGCCGAACATAACCTGCCGAACAATGCGAACAATAACCTGCCGAACAATGCCGAACAATAACCTGCCAGCCCCTGAAACCAAAGTAGCAATGTTGCCAAGCAAAGGAGGGGCTGTCCATGTGCTGCATGACCCATCCGGACACAGTCACCAGTTACCTTGTTCACAAGCCAAACAGCAAGGTGGGAAGATGACAAACCCCGGGACATAGCCACACAATGCACAATGCAGCCAGGTCCAGGACAACTTCATCTCTCTATTGGATGCCCAATCCAGCCGCCATTTCGCGTAGCGACCAGCTCTTCTCCCCTTGCTGTAGTCTCGACACCTATCACTTACCACAACCAGAGAGTGTTCGTACGATTGCAAAATTGCTCAGACACAATGCTCCAGGCACAGACTATGTTGTTCTTCAGCTAAATCTGATACCAAGTTTGCCGTCTGTCAGAGCTGTCACCAGAACTCACCCTGCAGTCACCACATCTAATTCCCTGAAACCAACAGCCATGCTGTACCCATGGAAAGCCATGACGTCACAAGTGGTATAGCACTGTCGCTTCCAACAGCGTGCTACAGAGCGACGTTTTTGAGTTTGATGGAACGAGACCAACAGAAAACTCAAGCAGTAACGGTAAGTTAACAGGATAGTGTTGACACCTTTGACGACACTTCAGAATACTGTGATGTTGATAAACTGGCGACAGTCAGTGCTGTGTTTGTGTGTGTGTATGTGTGTGTGTGTGTGTGTGTGTTTGTTGTGTGTGTGTGTGTGTGTGTGTGTGTGTGTGTGTGTGTGTGTGTGTGTGTGTGTGTGTGTGTGTGTGTGCGTGTGCGCGCGCGCGCGTGAACGAATAGTTTGATGAATAGCTTGGAAAAAAAAACATTCTTCTTCAGTGTTGAGGGCCCACAATCAAACTTGATTATTCTGGCGCCTATAACTGGGGGGGGTTTGCAACAGATAAATCTGGGGCAGTGGACATGTCTTAAGAGTTCAGTTTTAATCATGATTAGTGCTTTTCTTATACGTACGTTAAGTCTCCGTGTGCCCCTGGGCTCTGCGATATTGCATAAACGTTGTATTGAAACTTGTTGTGGTACGTAGGACTGTGGTGTATCATGTCAGGTTATTTTCTGTATCTATGGAGTCATCCAGCATATCTTGCCCTTGAGGATCGTCATGGTCATTGTGCTGACAAAGTCCAACATGTCAAGGCCTCCGACTGGTCATCCTTGGACTGTTGAAGTGCACAGACCATGAAGGCTGAGCTTACACGGCCCGTTGGCAGGAGACCTTTAAGTATTGGATGTCCACAAGAGATGGTTAATTGTCATCCATCGGCAAGAGGTGGTTTTCACTTCTTCGCTCCTGACCTAGATCGCTGCAGTGTCTGTTTTTGTTATTACTGTTGTTGTCATTGTTGTTGTTGTTGTTGTTGATGTTGTCGTCGTCGACGTTGAAAGTCCTTCCGCGCCTAGTGTATACAAAGACTAGCACGTAAAATGTTATAAGGAGCTTTAAAATATTGTGGCCACCTTCTCAGAGGGGTTGAGCCCCACGGTCCGACAGCAAGGAATCGTTACGTCAACAAACTAAAATGTGTTCGTATGACTGCACACACACACACACACACACACACACACACACACACACACACACACACACACACACACACACACACACACACACACACACACACACACACACACACACACACACACTCTCTCTCTCTCTCTCTCTCTCTCTCTCTCTGTGTCTCTCTCTCTCTGTCTCGTCTGTGAAAGTGTTGTAACTTGGAATATGAGAAATAAAAAAAATTAAAAAACTGCAACAAGTAAAACAATCAACGAAAAACCCACCAACCCAAACCAGACAAGCTGAAGCCATATCCTAACCTTGGAGATGATCAGCAGGTTGAGCGTGAAGACACTGACCCAAGGCACCAGGACCAGGAAGATGCAGTGAACCCATATCTCGTAGGCCATGCCGGCTTCCCCTTTCTGGAACTCCGTCTTCACCAGAGCGGGCCCCGTGCCGTTGGTGCCTCGGTTCCAATCCACAGTGAAAGAGCAGAAGTGCGGTACGTTGATCAGGAAACACAGAGTGGCGATGGTACCGATGCTCAGCTTCACTCTCTTGTCGGTGCAGTAGTCCTGTGGTGGTGGTGGTGGTGGTGGTGGTGGTGGTGGTGGTGGTGGTGGTGGTGGTGTGTTGATGGCGGTGATGGAGGACGAAGAACGAAACAAAGAAAAAGTGACATACTTGAGGTGGGATGGAAATTGTTTTTCGCCTTGTATATGATTGTTCTTTTCTGTTCATCAAAGTATAGCATGATATTACGAAGAAGGTCAAGAACAAATCCAGTACACATCAACAATAATACATTACATTTTTCAGTGTTTATATATCACCCTCCAGGTTCTTTTAACCCTTTGACTCCTGCACCCTATCCACCAACTGCAAAAACCTAACCCTTTGATTCCCTCAACCTTTCCACCAGCTTCCTGCAGGAAGCTGGTGGAAAGGTTGAGGGAATCAAAGGGTTAAGTTTTTGTTTTGATAGCATGGTTGGCAATGACAGGATGCTGGTGGACAGGGTGCGGGAGGCAAAGGGTTAACGGGTGTGGTAGTCAAGTGGGTAAACACCAGACATCCAATGGGAAGGTTCTGGGTTTGATCCCCCCCCCCCCCCTAGACAGCTCCACCTGGTGGTGATTTTTTCCCACCTCCCAAGTCGACATGTGTGCAGACCTGTCAGTGTTTAACCCCCCCCCCCCCCTTGTGTGTTTTCTCATGCAGAATATCAAATATTCACATTAAAGACCCTGTAAGTCATGTCAGTGACTGGCTTGTGGAAATATGAAAAAACACAGTGTGCAAACAATGACAAGGCTGAACAATGGCTTTCAGCCAATAACTTCTATTGTTGACAAATACAGTCTCATAATCATTCTTTTACAAACGTTTACACAATCAATCCATATCATTCCCATACCTGACAAAATATAACAGTCAATGTCACTACATTATCTGTCTTACAAGGTCCTTACATTATTTTGTACAGTGTATAACAGTCAATGGCACTACAGTGTCTGTGTCTTACAAGGTCCTTACATTATTTTGTTCAGTGTATAACAGTCAATGGCACTACAGTGTCTGTGTCTTACAAGGTCCTTACATTATTTTGTTCAGTGTATAACAGTCAATGGCACTACAGTGTCTGTGTCTTACAAGGTCCTTACATTGTTTTGTACAGTGTATAACAGTCAATAGCATTACAGTATCTGTGTCTTACAAGGTCCTTACATTCTTTTGTACAGTATAACAGTCAATAGCACTACAGTATCTGTGTCTTACAAGGTCCTTACATTGTTTTGTACAGTGTATAACAGTCAATAGTACTACAGTATGTGTGTCTTACAAGGTCCTTACATTGTTTTGTACAGTGTATAACAGTCAATAGCACTACAAGGTCCTTACATTGTTTTGTACAGTGTATAACAGTCAATAGCACTACAGTATCTGTGTCTTACAAGGTCCTTACATTGTTTTGTACAGTGTATAACAGTCAATAGCACTACAGTATGTGTGTCTTACAAGGTCCTTACATTGTTTTGTACAGTGTATAACAGTCATAGCACTACAGTATCTGTGTCTTACAAGGTCCTTACATTGTTTTGTACAGTGTATAACAGTTAATAGCACTACAGTATGTGTCTTACAAGGTCCTTACATTGTTTTGTACAGTGTATGACAGTCAACGGCACTACAGTATCTGTGTCTTACAAGGTCCTTACATTGTTTTGTACAGTGTATAACAGTCAACGGCACTACAGTATCTGTGTCTTACAAGGTCCTTACATTGTTTTGTTCAGTGTATAACAGTCAACGGCACTACAATATCTGTGTCTTACAAGGTCCTTACATTGTTTTGTACAGTGTATAACAATGGCACTACAATGTCTGTGTCTTACAAGGTCCTTAATTGTTTTGTACAGTGTATAACAATAGCACTACAGTGTCTGTGTCTTACAAGGTCCTTACATTGTTTTGTACAGTGTATAACAATAGCACTACAGTATCTGTGTTTTACAAGGTCCTTACATTGTTTTGTACAGTGTATAACAATAGCACTACACTATCTGTGTCTTACAAGGTCCTTACATTGTTTTGTACAGTGTATAACAATAGCACTACAGTATCTGTGTTTTACAAGGTCCTTACATTGTTTTGTACAGTGTATAACAATAGCACTACAGTATCTGTGTTTTACAAGGTCCTTACATTGTTTTGTACAGTGTATAACAATAGCACTACAGTATCTGTGTCTTACACGGTCCTTACATTGTTTTGTACAGTGTATAACAATAGCACTACAGTATCTGTGTTTTACAAGGTCCTTACATTTTGTTTTGTACAGTGTATAACAATAACACTACAGTATCTGTGTTTTACAAGGTCCTTACATTGTTTTGTACAGTGTATAACAATAGCACTACAGTATCTGTGTTTTACAAGGTCCTTACATTGTTTTGTACAGTGTATAACAATAGCACTACAGTATCTGTGTTTTACAAGGTCCTTACATTGTTTTGTACAGTGTATAACAATAGCACTACAGTATCTGTGTTTTACAAGGTCCTTACATTGTTTTGTACAGTGTATAACAATAGCACTACAGTATCTGTGTTTTACAAGGTCCTTTACATTGTTTTGTTTACATTGTATAACAATAGCACTACAGTATCTGTGTTTTACAAAGGTCCTTACATTGTTTTGTACAGTGTATAACAATAGCACTACAGTATCTGTGTTTTACAAGGTCCTTACATTGTTTTGTACAGTGTATAACAATAGCACTACAGTATCTGTGTTTTACAAGGTCCTTACATTGTTTTGTACAGTGTATAACAATAGCACTACAGTATCTGTGTTTTACAAGGTCCTTACATTGTTTTGTACAGTGTATAACAATAGCACTACAGTATCTGTGTTTTACAAGGTCCTTACATTGTTTTGTACAGTGTATAACAATAGCACTACAGTATCTGTGTTTTACAAGGTCCTTACATTGTTTTGTACAGTGTATAACAATAGCACTACAGTATCTGTGTTTTACAAGGTCCTTACATTGTTTTGTACAGTGTATAACAATAGCACTACAGTATCTGTGTTTTACAAGGTCCTTACATTGTTTTGTACAGTGTATAACAATAGCACTACAGTATCTGTGTTTACAAGGTCCTCACATTGTTTTGTACAGTGTATAACAATAGCACTACAGTATCTGTGTTTTACAAGGTCCTTACATTGTTTTGTACAGTGTATAACAATAGCACTACAGTATCTGTGTTTTACAAGGTCCTCACATTGTTTTGTACAGTGTATAACAATAGCACTACAGTATCTGTGTTTTACAAGGTCCTTACATTGTTTTGTACAGTGTATAACAATAGCACTACAGTATCTGTGTCTTACAAGGTCCTTACATTGTTTTGTACAGTGTATAACAATAGCACTACAGTATCTGTGTTTTACAAGGTCCTACATTGTTTTGTACAGTGTATAACAATAGCACTACAGTATCTGTGTTTACAAGGTCCTTACATTGTTTTGTACAGTGTATAACAATAGCACTACAGTATCTGTGTTTTACAAGGTCCTTAATTGTTTTGTACAGTGTATAACAATAGCACTACAGTGTCTGTGTCTTACAAGGTCCTTACATTGTTTTGTACAGTGTATAACAATAGCACTACAGTATCTGTGTTTTACAAGGTCCTCACATTGTTTTGTACAGTATAACAATTAGCACTAACAGTATCTGTGTCTTACACGGTCCTTACATTGTTTTGTACAGTGTTAAACAATAGCACTACAGTATCTGTGTTTTACAAGGTCCTTATTGTTTTGTACGTGTATAACAATAGCACTACAGTATCTGTGTTTTTACAAGGTCCTCACATTGTTTTGTACAGTGTATAACAATAGCACATACTGTATCTGTGTTTTACAAGGTCCTTACATTGTTTTGTTCCCATCCCCTCCTATGTCAGCACAATAACATCACGCCCTCCCCTCAGCATACACCTCACCCCATACACAGTCCTAAATACATAATACAATCACTCCAATTCTATTTCACATAATTTTCTTAATGCATTTCGTCATACATGTGATATATAGTAAAAACAAGTCCATGTGCGCTCCACCCGTTCTTACCAGTACTTGTTGACGGGCTCCATATGGAGAACCTTAAAGGGTGTTTTTCTTGGACACTGTGTATGGATGATGTGAGTAAACTAAACAAACTTGCATCCATTTACTGTTTCATTACAGGGCTATCTCTGGCTTACCAGAATGTTCTTTTTGTTTTGTAAGTATTCTGTTGTGTGTTCCAGATGCGGAGTTGTTTGGTCAGGCATTGTGTGACCTAGTGTCGGAAAACCAGGCTAAAGTGCAGAGTTTTCGCTTTGAGTTTCTCACGCATTTTAAAATTTCGAAGCTAATAAACTACTAACACACAGAAAAATATTTAAATTATCTCTAACACACAGAAAAATATTTAAATTATCTATTACAGCTTTTGTTTTAGATGTGTTTGGTGTTTGTAAGTGTATTTTTAACAACGTAAATGACACTGTCATAATTTTTATTCAAAGTGTATTTTTAACAACGTAAATGACACTGTCATAATTTTTATTCAAAGTGTATTTTTAACAACGTAAATGACACTGTCATAATTTTTATTCAAAGTGTATTTTTAACAACGTAAATGACACTGTCATAATTTTTATTCAAAGTGTATTTTTAACAACGTAAATGACACTGTCATAATTTTTATTCAAAGTGTATTTTTAACAACGTAAATGACACTGTCATAATTTTTATTCAAAGTGTATTTTTAACAACGTAAATGACACTGTCATAATTTTTATTCAAAGTGTATTTTTAACAACGTAAATGACACTGTCATAATTTTTATTCAAAGTGTATTTTTAACAACGTAAATGACACTGTCATAATTTTTATTCAAAGTGTATTTTTAACAACGTAAATGACACTGTCATAATTTTTATTCAAAGTGTATTTTTAACAACGTAAATGACACTGTCATAATTTTTATTCAAAGTGTATTTTTAACAACGTAAATGACACTGTCATAATTTTTATTCAAAGTGTATTTTTAACAACGTAAATGACACTGTCATAATTTTTATTCAAAGTGTATTTTTGACTAGGTAAATGACACCGTCATAATTTTTATTCAAAGTGTATTTTTGACTAGGTAAATGACACCGTCATAATTTTTATTCAAAGTGTATTTTTGACTAGGTAAATGACACCGTCATAATTTTTATTCAAAGTGTATTTTTGACTAGGTAAATGACACCGTCATAATTTTTATTCAAAGTGTATTTTTGACTAGGTAAATGACACCGTCATAATTTTTATTCAAAGTGTATTTTTGACTAGGTAAATGACACCGTCATAATTTTTATTCAAAGTGTATTTTTGACTAGGTAAATGACACCGTCATAATTTTTATTCAAAGTGTATTTTTGACTAGGTAAATGACACCGTCATAATTTTTATTCAAAGTGTATTTTTGACTAGGTAAATGACACCGTCATAATTTTTATTCAAAGTGTATTTTTGACAAGGTAAATGACACCGTCGTAAAATTTAAAAAAAGAAAGAAAAGAAATCACTAAAGAAGTGCTTTTTGGGGTGCTTTCATTATAAGATAATGATTATAATTCGGGAAATTGAAGATCAAATGTTAAAGACTCAAAATCTGGAAAGATTTCAGTTGCCTCAATTTTGACTTCATCCAGCTATTTTCAGCTACAGCTATGACTGTCTGGCTGTGTTATAAGCCTGGTTTTATCATTCTGTGTCACGTATGGCACGATTGTATGGTGGATCTTAGGGCACCTTAAGTGTGTTATCAGTAAAAAAAAAAATTAAAAAAAGAAATTCCTAAACACAGCAAATCAACTAAGTAACATAACTCTTGAGAGTCACGGAGTTATCTCCCATGTAGAATTTCTCAAACCCAACACAGTTTGCGCTACCCATTCAGTTAGCATAGACGCAGCCACAAAGCATAAAGTGGTAAGCTCAGATTTCCTTTGGTATTACAGTAAATCAGTTAGCATAGGCTTGCTTACCTTCTGAGAATAGGCTACATACGTAAAGCTCGTGGTTTTCAAGTTTGTTCAGGGAGGCTGCTTAGTTCTTTTGATAGAGCTGCCGACTCAAGATCTGATGTCTCGAGTTCAACCCCAACTTCAACATTTCAAACTGGCCTGCTCGCTGCCCATCTTAATGTTTCCATCATTCTGGTGGTGGCCGCTTAGTGTTTCAAAAATCCTTCCCCCCTCCTCCCCAATTTCAAGACCTTGTCAGCGCATAGGGTTTTGTGCAGGCTTAGGTTTTGCCAGATAATTCTTGGCAGATTTGGGTGAAGCACATATGGAATTGTCCGAGTGCGATGAATCCCTCTTGAACAAACTCCAAACTCCTAGGGCCCACAGCAAACTTACCATCTAACATCGGCCCTGAAACTGTGGCCTGGTCTCAAAAGTCAGAATGTTCGTGTTTAATTAAGACAGCATGCAGTGTGTAGGTTTGAATGTGTTTGAGGAGGAAGAACATTCGATACGCAGATGACACCGTGCTAACTGCAGAAAATGAAAGGGAACTGCAAAACCTGGTGAATATACTAGAAATAGAAAGCAAAGGTAAGGGACCGGAACTAAACAGCTGGAAGTCATGGTGATCAGTTAAAAAAAACATGAAATCCCCTCATGCAAAGTAACAGCAAATACCTGGGAACGATCATTTCATCAGACGGCAGATGCACATCACAAAAATAGCCAGCAGAATCGGCCAAGCCAAAACAGCATTCAAGAAGATGACAGGCATTCTTACCAACAAATGCCTATCAATTAACATCAGGAAGAGAGTTATTGAATGTTATAAAGAACCAATACTGTTGTACGGATGCGAGGCGTGGACAGTCAGCAAGCAAAGCCAGAGCAAGATTGAGGCAGCCAGATGTGGTTTCTCAGTAGAATGTTGAGAGTTCCATGGACAGCAAAGAAAACAAACGAGACAGTCTTGATGGAGGCAGACACAAGTAGATCACTCATTAGGAAGATTAGGAAAAGACAGGCAACATTTATAGGCTATTTTATGAGGAGGGGGGATTTGGAGCACCTGGTCACAACGGGAAAGCTGGAGGGAAAGAGAGCACCAGGTAGACCCAGGGAGAAAATGCTGGACGGACTTGCAGAGTGGCTGGGGACGAGGAGGGTGGGGAAGATGCTAGGGACAACGAGAGATAGAGGCAAATGGAAGTCATGATCACTAACGCCATGTGGCAGGGCACCTGATGATGATGAGAGGAGGAAGGAAACTGTGAGTGACTTGTACTGTCTGTATATTGTGGACAGTCACAGCAGTACACGACCACTTCCCTGCCCTTTTCTCTCAATGGACATTTCTTACAATAACTAACTACCGATCATGTGGCGTCCTGCAGTTGTTCACGGGTAAAAGTTTATGACCATAGGTGTATACTTGTAAGTATGTGTGTGGTCAGACAATTTAGTATATATTCATTTGTGAAAGTGTATTAATGTGTGTATTCTGCTCTCCCCCACTCTCTTTAACATCTTCTTAGAGAGAATAATGGCTGACGCACTTGAAGACCACGAGGGAACAGTCAGCATCGGAGGTAGAACAATCACAAACTTGCGGTTTGCTGACGACATTGACGGACTAGCTGGGCAAGAGCAAGAGCTAGTCAGCTTGATGAAACATCTTGATGAGGCCTCCACAGCATATGGCATGCAGATCAGTGCAGAGAAAACCCAGTTGATGACAAATAATACCAATGGCATCAGCACTGACATTACCATAGACAACAAGAAACTTGAGACCGTCCATAGATTTAAATATCTGGGAGCTATAGTATCAGATGAAGGATCACAGCCCGAAGTACTTTCCAGAATTGCCCAGACCACAGCTGCAATGACCAAGCTAAAAGTCATCTGGAACGACAAGAATATCGCTATCGGCTCCAAGATCAGACTGATGCGTTCCCTTGTCATGTCAATATTTTTGTATGCATGCGAAACATGGACCATAACAGCAGACATTGAAAGAAGGATACAGGCAATGGAGATGAGATGCTTCCGCAAACTCCTTGGTATCTCGTACAAAGATCATATAACCAATACGGAAGTGAAAACCCGAATCGAAAACGCCATCGGGCCGTATGAAGACCTCCTGACTTCAGTGAAAAGATGCAAACTGAGGTGGTACGGGCACGTCACACGATCATCTGGACTGGCCAAGACCGTCTTGCAGGGAACAGTTCAGGGAGGGAGACGAAGAGGCAGACAGAGAAAAAGATGGGAAGACAATATCAGAGAGTGAACTGGCCTTGAATGGAACATCATTCTGCGGAAAGCTGAGGACCGTGAGGAGTGGAGGAAGTTGGTTGCAAAATCTTCAGTGGTACCCCAACGGTCAACCAGACTACGGGACTGATGATGATGATGATGATGATGATGATGATGATGTATGTATATGTAAGTGTGATGCTTGAGTGCTTCTTAATGTACAACGCTTTGTGTCTTATATAATGCATAATGTGCGGCATGTCGAAATGAGTTTGGAAAACAGCGCTATACAAGAATAAATTATTATAATTGTTGTAGTTATTGTGATTAATCTTATCATTATTATCACTGTGATATGATTGTTACAGCTAATTCTCACTCCACAGATACACAAACACATACACCTTAAAAGTATTACTCAGCCACACCTCTTGACACATCACGCATTACATGTAACCTCTACACCCTCTCTGCCATGCACACCTACTCCCCTCTCCCTCCCCACTGACTCTCCCACCACCAAGTGACGCACTGACTTCACCAAAACAGCAGACCCATTTACAGTGTCTGTGATAACAAGCCGCAAACAACGCAGAGTGATCGCCCTTTGGTTCAGACGGTGAACCCCTGTGTGTGTCCGCCATGTTAACAAGTACCGAAGCGAAAATGGCGTTGTCCGCAGAGCAAATCATCGTTGTGGTGATCGCCATCATTTTCCCTTCAGTGACTGCTAGGGGAAACAACTCTTTGTAGGGTCCTTTAGCGCATGGATGAGTCGTTAGTATTTGATAACAAAACGAACAACAACAACAACAACAACAAAACGCTTGTTATATAAGCCTAACACATCAGATGAAATAAAATGTACTAAATATAAGGCTACATGATGGATTTTTACAAACTTTTGGAGGGAGAGCCTGAGCGGTTCTTACCGCTCCTCCACCCACCCCCCACCCCCTACCTATTTTGAACTTTATGTTCTGTTATGTGTTAACGGTGACACTCTTTTGTGTGTGTGTGTGTGTGTGTGTGTGTGTGTGTGTGTGTATGTGTGTGTGTCTGTGTGTGTGTGTCTGTGTGTGTGTGTGTGTGTCTGTGTGTGTGTGTGTGTGTGAGTGTGTGTGTGTGTGTGTGTGATGTGTGTGTGTGTGTGTGTGTGTGTGTGTGTGTGTGTGTGTGTGTGTGTGTGTGTGTGTGTGTGTGTGTGTGTGTGAACCCTACGTAGTTGTGCAGAGATTTTGAAAAACAAAACTAACATATTTACTCCCATAAGATTTTAACATGATTTGAGTGCTACATAATTAAACACTACTTATACCTTGACCAGAATTGGAAATACACCAGGGGCTGTCACAACAAAAACTATAATTTCAACGCCAATGTCATCACAACTGTGACATTAGGGGGAAAAAAAACGTGTTCCAGTTGGTTAAATAAACTTTGTCCTAGATGTTGACACGCTAGGTAGAGTGACAGACCTGGCTATAATGACATGACACAGTTTGGTTGACTTCGGTTTGTCAAAAACAAACAAACAAACAAACAAAAACAAAAACAAACAAACAAAAAGAAAAACGAAAGGAGTAAGGCATCCGTAATCGGCTTGCAAGCGTTCATAGCAACGGCGCGCAAGTTATGGCCCCTGATTTGCCCCGGACTCTCAGTCGGGGGTTTTCCCTCCTGTTTTAAGCCCTGGTTTTGTGCAGTAGCCATGGCTAACGCCATGAAATCAGCAGAGCTCTATATGGCTGTTCTACTGATGGAGTCTACTGTCCATCTGATGATGAGTAGGCACACGGTCCTTTATCGCCTGGTATGGCTTCTTAACCCTTTGACTCCCGCATCCTGTTCACCAGCATCCTGCATTGTCAACTGCACCAGCAAAGCAAAAACTTAACTCTTTGACTTCCTCACCCTATCCATCAGCTTCCTGCAGGTTGCTGGTAGAGAGGGTGAGGGAGTCAAAGGGTTAAGTTTTTGCAGTTGGTGGATAGGCTGCAGGAGTCAAAGGGTTAATGTGGGAAACCAGAAGATACATGTTCTTCTGTAGGTGCTGCATAGCAAGGAGTCCTGCAAGTTGGATTCTTTTTTCGTGTGTTCTGTTGACTTTCAGCTACTCTTGTTTATAGCTACTCTGATGTTCTGTTGACTTTCAGCTACTCTGAGCTGTTCTGTTGACTTTACAGCTACTCTGAGCTGTTCTGTTGACTTAGCTAGCTGTCTTGACTCTACTTGAGCTGTCCATAGGTAATTGTGCCTTGTGTGCAATACCATCCCCAGCTTGCTCTGTTGCGGGCAGTCCCTTCCCAGTTGGTGGTTTCGATGCCCAAGCTGATGAGGTAGATGTTCAGAGTATCCCTGTAACGGTTTATTGGCCTTCCCTAGTCACGGTACTCTTGCTTCAGCTCTCAGGATACGAGTGTCTGTGTCTTCCTTAAGGCTGTTCCAGTGCTTGGGACAACATGCAACATATAAAGCTGAACTGCGTGGCCACTTCAAAATTTTCTTTCCTTTGGTAAGTCTGAAGTGAAAATGAATTGTAAGCAGACGTAGAGCTATGCCCAGCCTGAAGAATCAGCGTGTCCTTGGTCAAAACCATGGTCAATATACGTGTCAGGAATAGAGGACCCCTAAAGTACAGTTTGGTTCAGCAAAGTTTGAAGGTAACAACATGTGTGACCATTCTGTGACCATTACAACAAAGACAGGTAGGGCAGTAGAAACGGTATGGTAAATGAAGTTCCACTGACACAGGAAATGAGATGAAAGTGTGACTCATTCACTTGGAGTTGTCAAGATACCAGATCCCCCTCACACTACCGAGATGTATAGAAATAGCAGTAGAAATTTTAAGACTTGAACGATTGTGTTGCCTTGTCACATCCTATCAGTTTCAGTTCTTTACGGTTTTAGCTTATTTGATCGTTCCTCTGTACATCTGTTGATTTAAGTATGGACCAGTTGCGTGTCCTCCATTTGACTGAGTATGACAAGTTGGAATGATGCTGTATACGTGATTCAACATTTCATAGAAGCAGATCAGAGCAGGTGTGGTGAAGCTTGTAAGCCGTCCAACCGGAGAACAAGCTACGATTTGTTCAAATGAAAACCATCTGCGAACTCCATGGATGCAGAGGCATACCCAGACGAGTACAATCACCTATCACAGAATTCAGTCACACATACACTCACTCACAAACACACACACACACACACACACACACACACACACACACACACACTCACTCACACAACAACACCCCAACACACACACACACACACACACACACACAACACACAACACACACATACACATACATACATACCACACATACATACATACACACACACACACTCACAAACGACACACACACACACACACTCTCTCTCTCTCTCTCTCTCTCACTCACCTTAGCCTTGGTGATGAGGTAGACCATGATGAACCGATCAATGGTGACACCCACCATGAACCAGATGGAGCAGATAAAGCAGAGGAAGAAGAAGGGATAACCCAGGTAGGCGTACACAGCAGCATAGACAGCACTGTCCTCTAATGCTGGGTGGATCATCTGCACGGTGTCCGTCAGTATGAAGAAGACCAACAGCCCGGTGTCCGCCACAGCCTGAAACAACACGCTGTTTAGTTTGCTTCTGCCTCATCATAGAGATGTTATGCTATTATCATAAATGGTCTTTAACATGACATACGGTTTGACCTCATGGTTTTAAGGTTTTCTTTCGTTAAGCCTGGAACTTTATCTAGATATCATGTAATGGGTCATTAACATTGACATACGGGTTTGACCTCATGGTTTTAAATTGTTTTCTTTCGTGAAGCCTGGGACATTATGCTAGATGTATCATAGAATGGTCTTTAAAATTGACTTACCGGTTGACCTCATGGTTTTAAATTGTTTTCTTCCCTTTTGACATCATAGTTGCCTCCCCTCTCCCCACTTCTTACTACTGCTCATGAAGACATGGGCATTCCATTTCTTACCCACTGGACGAGGCGGCAGGGAAGTTTTTAGTCCCGTTTTTATTATCCATTGTTTGGTGTCTGTGATCTGTATGTGACTGTGCGTTCGCGCTTGACAAAGGCTAGTTGGCCGAAAATTTGCGCTTGTTTTGTTTTGTTTTGTTGGACACGCGCTTATATTGGTTTTCTTGTTTTTCTGGTTCCTTTTTTCTTTCGTTAAGCCTGGGAACGTTTTGCTAGATGTATCATAGAATGGGTCTTTAACACTGACATACAGGTTGACCTCATGGTTTTTAATGGTTTTCTATCGTTCATCATGGGAACGTTATGTTAGATATATCATGGTCATTAACATTGAGATACAAGTTGAACTCATGGTTTTAAATGGTTTTCTTTCGTTCAGCATGAAAGAGTACTATCATTTATATTGATATGCAGTTTGAACTGGTGTCAAAACATCCTTCAAATCATGACACACTGAGAGAACTAAAGTGTCTCGACATTTATTTATTTATTTATTGTTCATTTATTTGTTGTTCATTTATCATTTATTCATTTATTTATTTATTTATTTAGATGCTCTTTGGTTTGCCAGTTATGTGTAAATCATACAACAACAAATATGCTTTCCATAACCAACAGCAATCACTGAAGAAAAAACTAAATGTGCTTATTCAGCCAACTGTGGGCAGACAGACAATGAGCATGGACAATGAACGTGACGTGGGAAGAAACCAAGTATAGTTGGTAATACGCCATGTTAAAGTCTGTTACACTTTTAACATTTGTGGATCAGATGTACAAATAAATTATTAGAATTGTTGTTATGACAGATGCATAAAGATTAATAGATAAAGATCAAAACGAATAAGAAATAAATACAACAATACAATATAATACAATACAACACAACACAAAATAACACAACTCAACTCAACACAACACTACACAGCACAGCGCAGCGCATCACAGCACAGCACAGCACAGCGCAGCGCATCACAGCACAGCACAGCACAACACAACACAACACAACACAACACAACACAATACAGTAAAACACCTCCATGACATAATCCAAAACTAGAGCTACTGCCCGCGTTCAAACAAAAAGGAACCAGAAAAACACGAAAATAGAATCGGAATGCGTATTTAATATAACCAGACAAGACAGGTGCAAATTTTCGGCCAACTGGCCTTTGTCAAGTTTGAAAGTAAGATCTCAAACAAACACCAAATACAAGATTTAGGAGAAAAAGACTGAAACTTCCCTGCTGTTTCAAACTTCCCTGCTGTTTCAAACTTCCCTGCTGCTTTGTCCAGTGGGAGAAGAGGACTAGCAGGGAAGTTTCAGTCTTTTTCTCCTAATTTCTGTATTTGGTGTTTGTTTGTTTGTGATCTTACATTCACACTTGACAAGGACTAGTTGGCAGAAAATTTGCGCCTGTCTTGTCTGGTTATATTAAATACGCGTTCTGATTCTTTTTTCGTGTTTTTCTGGTTCCTCCATAACATATCACTTCTTAAACTCACCAGTGCAACAAGGTATATACCAGTAGAAGACTTCATGTTTCGTCTGGACCAGACGATGATAGACAGGAGGTTTCCCACAATTCCAAACACGACGAAGACGGGACCAATCACAACAGACGCCGCGTAATGCATACTGCGAGCTGTGGCCAACATCTCGGCCATCATGTGATGCTGTCTGGGCTCCATGTGCACGTGGTCACCTCCATTGCTCTCCCATAGCATCACTTCCGCTTCCGGTGGGAGACGTGACACCAGTTTCCGCGTTGAAAATTGAGGTGGATGCGGCAGTCACAAAGTTAACGAATGTATTGACGTCAGAAACCATGATGTTTGTTGTTGTTGTTGTTATTGCTGCTGCTGCTGCTGCTGCTGCTGCTGCTGCTGCTGCTGCTGCTGCGCTGCTGCTACTGCTACTGCTACTGCTACTGCTGCTGCTGCTGCTGCTGTTGTTGTTGTTGTTGTTTGTTGTTGTTGACGAAACACACAGTTGGGAAGAAATCTACATAATGAAAAAATAAATCTCACTATTTTCGAAATTTTACTCACTAAAAACTGTAGGCCTACTTACTTGAAAACTTCCTTTTTATGACTTTCTTTAAGGAAAACGAAATTTGTGCTAAAGACTAAAGGACTGAAAACTAACATTTCCCCTCTAACAGAACCTGAAGTGTGTAACACTGGTGTCACAGAATTTGACTTGTCCTTTCAACCGATACTCGTGAGGTCACCAATGATGTCTTTTTTTTGGCAAACCCCGTCATCTCTATAGCTGCTAGTCAAGTG
>JAPXFY010000024.1:63345241-63354000 GCA_030674185.1 Monoplex corrugatus | reverse complement strand
TCAAAGACAACAGTACCATCTCTCATTAAGTACTCCAACCCTGGATATTTTTTAACAATTTGTTTGTAATTGTGACCCCCCACCATGAAATCAGTCTTAACTAGCATTTTGGGCATTTTGAGATATACATATCACTAGAAAGTGTACATTCTGCTGATTATTTTGGTATTTGAATAAAGCTTGTACTCAAAAAAATGTAGAAGTTATGCATGTTTAAAGTCATTAAGTTGTATGATGGCCATTTTGAGAAAACAGCCTCTAAAGTTTTTGTGTGCTCTCCTGCACATTTTCCTGAAATTTCTTTATTTGGTGGCTTTGACCCAGTTTGTTTCAAATTTTCGCTGTCATTATCTGAAAGGTGCACCAAAGAGCTTTCCATCAATATATTACATGTGCGGGTACTGTACATGTTACGGTTCATAATATGAGACAAAAATAGGTACTTTTGGTAGGAAATTTCGTTCTTTCTGCTCCGATCAGTGTATTTAAATACCGATTTAAATTGATTAATAATATTTTTTCAAGAAAAAAACTCTGTGGGGAATAGATTATAGTCTACAGAAATCAATTTTGAGAAAAAGTCAAAACACCCCAGATAGATCCACAGTCACATTTTCAGCTCTTAGTGTTGTTCGACTGACTGCGAGTTAAGACTGATTTCGTGGTAGGAGGTCACAATTTTTTTCTTCCATGTTTTAAGATATTCCTTATCATTTCCAAAACTAGAATCATATATAATAACTAATTTGATAACAAGACAAAATATAGCACATACCACATATAGATGACACTCTGGATATGAAGTTGTTGCACTGAAGGAGTCGAATAGCAGAGTCATTCTGCACTAGTCCCTGAGATTCACTTTTAAACCCAAGATGTGATCTCATATCACAGTCTCTTCTCTCTTCCTTTCTTAGCATGCATTCTTTTGATTCCGTGTTGACATCACCTGGAATTTCATTGTTTTCTCCTGGTTCAGTCCTCTTTCCCTCATGTGCATAACTCAACAACTGACCATAAGTGCTGGATGTTTCCAAGACGTGAGGATCTGTTCTGTAACTGTTTTCATCACTCACTCCCCAAATCAGTTCATGTCGCGCTCTGTCAGATCTTTCAAAACGAGACGTGAATGTCAACTGAGGTTCTGTTTCCTGTGAAAAGGAGAACACGGGCTGATTCTGTTCTGACTGCAGAGCTGTCTCCAGGTTCATGGCTGATGTTTGAAGGTCTGGTCTCAATGTATGCACTGACGTCAGGGATGATGGACCAGAAAATGGTGTGGGTAACATGACCGGTGTGTGTAGCACTGGGGTATCCACTGTGTACAGGAATATCCATATTGTGTGATGGATGGTGGCCAACATCTGCACTGCTTGTATCTGTATGTATAACAAACCAGTCAGTAAGTACACAACAGTAACAAACACCTATTCATATAACACATCAATGGGTACACACACAACAGTAACAAACACCTATCCATATAACACATCAATGGGTATACACACAACAGTAACAAACACCTATCCATATAACACATCAATGGGTACACACACAACAGTAACAAACACCTATCCATATAACACATCAATGGGTACACACACAACAGTAATGAACATCTACACATATGATAATGGTGTCAGTAATCAACAAAAGAAAAACAAAATACATCGGCCATGACAACTCGTAACACCAACACAACCCTACTGACGACAGTTTTGCAAGAAAAAATTGAGGGCAAAAGAAATCCAGATAGACCATCCACCGTCACCAACATCAATGGTCTGAAGGTCTATGAAGTAGCTCAGAGAACTCAGGACTGGTGTAAATGGAGAGAGTTGTTGTGATGTCTTCTGCAGTGGTTGTGATTGAACTCGATGATGCTAACACATGACAGTGTCAGGTGCAGGGTGACATGTATAACATCAGTAAGTACACATTAACACTAGTCAGCATTTAAAAAGTAAACTCTTATCTGTAAAACCTGAGAGAAAAAGGAAGTTGGACTGATACATTTATGCTTTCTGCAAAACGTTTTTAAATCTGCCAAAATTACATGGAAAAAAATCTACATTTTGAAAAAGACTTGTTTCTATAATTCATGCTGGGGGAGGGGGCAGTTGGAATTCAGATGGTATGTCTCTTCAACCACTTAATCAAGTCAAAGGCAAATTGGTTCCTTTGTTCTTCATTGCTGTAGTATTCAGTTGCTAATTTTGAGCTACCACTGTTTACATCAAATCTCACTGTTTAGCGTCAACACTAAAAAATTTGATTTACATAAAGTCACACTTCTCTTTGAATGTAAGATGATTCTTCTTCAAGCAGAGAGAAGAATTTCACAGTTACTCACTTCAAAGAAAAACAATCGTTCTTTTTGTCTGACTGTTTGGTTCTGGTTTTAATTTTTACCTGAGCTGATGTGACAGCTGTTGAAGATAGTCTGTCGTGCTGAGGAGCCACCTTCAGAGGTTTGTACACCTGAACATATGGCTTCAGGTGTGCTGCACACACATTCCAGCATGTCAACTATTTCACATTTGCTGTGTTACACACACACCATGAGTATGTGAGTATGTTAATCTGTTACACTGATTCATTATGCTTCATTAACATCATCAACATGTGAACAATCATATCAACTGTCTTAGATTTGTTGCACATACACTGATATGATATGAATCCATTTGTTTATTTAGGTGTGCTAAAAAAAATTCTGACATAACACTTATCTATGAACTTGTTCCTGGTACACTGGATGCCATAGATAAATGTTATGCCAGAATTTTTTTTGACAAACCTAAACACTTCACATTGACTGCTTCAGGTATGCTGAAGAAACAGTCCATTTAACCTGAAAACCTTCTCACATTGTTAACACATCAACTGTCTCAGGTCTGTTCTATGAACATTGCTGACTACTACTACTAATACCACTACTACAACTACTCTACTACTACTACTACTACTAATACTGCTGCCACCAAATGATGATGATGATGATGATGATGACGAAGATGATAATAATGATAATCATCATCATCATCATAGTAATAATAAATATAATAATAACCATAATAATAATAGTAATAATAATAATAATGATAATATAATAATATCTATGAATAATATCTACAAAGCATTAAAGTTTGATGTACAGATCAAATTGAAGCACACAATCTATTCATTCAAACATTCACTTACAGTGACAAAAACAACTGAACAGTACAAAGCACATGCGTACTAAAAGTGAGTGGACGAAAGGGAAGTGGCATGAGGGGGTGATGGGTGTGTGAACGGGCAAATCACTGCTGGACAAAAAGGGTAATGCGTGCGAAGAATACTGACAGAAAGCTAACTTATGCGGGAGGATGGGATAACACAATGGTTAGGCACTCGCTTTCAAAAGCAAAATTCAACATGGATGAATGCAGCTACCATATTTCTGCCCTAGCCTGAACACATCATCCCTGTTCACCTGGCTGCAAATGGGTACCTCTGCTTCCTTGGGATGGAAAGGTAAGGTAGCAAGGACAGGAAATGGCTCTGCCCTAACAATGTCGGCCCCAAGAAAAGTTCATGCTGTGGGAAAACTTTCGTCTCTTTTAACCCTTTCACCGCCGATGGTGCCTTTTGGCGACAGTACGACAGACACCAATGTCGACCAAAATGGACAACAATAGGGTCCGTTACTCTCTCACTTGCTGCTCTTAATTGTGTCTTAAATCAGTCCGTTGCATAAACATACTTTATTGTTGCATAATCTCAAACTCCAATCATTCTTCTTTCTTTTGAAATAACAGAAAGCAATTTGGTTGAGAAATAAGAAAGTACCCTCATTTGAAATCGGTAGGTGCATTTTTCTTTTTTTTTTATCTGGGGTAAATATGGCGGTGAAGGGGTTAATATGTAATCCATGAACTCTTTCATAAGTATTGCTTATTATCATTACATGAATCATCTCACTCTCTTCACTCTATCAGTCCCTAAAGTGAGTACTGGAGGTGAGGGTTAAATTCCTATCCAAGAGTCTGTCTTTCAGACATGCATATGACCTTCCTCTTTTCAGGCAACTTTTAATGTTTTTAACTGCCAAACCTTGAAGGTCTAAATTAACCTGAAACCTTTCTTCATTCAACTACCAATCACTGACAGATTAAATGAAGTTGTGAACTGCTTTCAGTTTCAGTTTCAGATTTCTCAGGACAGCATTTCCCTGCTCAGAATGAATATTGTATGCGCTAATGCTACAAATGCCATGTGATGGAACAAAACTTAAAATGATCTTGGTATATTCCATAAGCCTGCAAATAAACTCAATGTGCTGGAAAGGTTTTGACGTTTATGGCTTATGTTTTGGTCAGTGTATCAATCTGTTACTGAAGTAGATACAGGAATATATCTGGTTTTCCTTCTACAATGACTTATGTGCTGATGGGTTCCTGAGTCTCCATACAAGACTGATTCCATATCTTCCTATTAACCACTGCAACTCCTCTCTACCCTTTGTCAAGAGGTTTATATCACCAATACTGAAAGAAATCCCTAATCCAGCAACCCAACCCAATGCAAACTCCCAACTATTTCAAAGTATTGGATAAGAACAAATTCACCCTTTCCTATTTCGTTCTGTCACAGTTATATCAAGCATCATGTGATTTTTGGTGGCAAAATGTTGTGCTCAACACGCTTGTATGAATGGAACTGTCAATTCACTGTTCTGCTTCCAAGTTTTTTTGTTTTTTTTTAAGCTATTTGATACTACATAAATACCTTCATTGTCATCACGATCAAATACAGAGTTAGTCTTCAGATAATGAAAAACAGTACTGAAAGTAGTAATAACAGTAGATTGTTTCATTCATAATGATGGAAAATATACATGGGAGCAACACATCCAGAACTGTCACAATGAAGAAAGGATAAACCATAACACACACATGGAAACAACACACTCTGCAGCAGGAACACTGTGGTATTCAGCCACCAAAACCTGCATGCCATGACTCAGTAAACAGTTGGGAGCTCATGTGTTCAAATAACACATCATGGGAGACATAGGCTCCAGCGGATGACACTACTAAGTTGCTATACAAAACCTGATGAAGACTTCAGGGTGACGTTGAAAGCTAGTGAATAACAAACATAATTTCTGCAGAACTTGATTCAGCTTTAAAAATATCAATCATGAAACAACCATCATAAAATCGACTTGTTTTTAAACTGAATAAGCAGTAAAGGCAAATAAAAAATAAAACCAAGAACTTTTTTTATTGTTCCTGAAGAAACAATCGTATAGTAGTAACATGCAAACAATTACATTTCATCATGCACGTGTGTCTGTTAACTGAAAAAGCAAATAAAAATCAAACAATTTTTTAACATTGTAATATGCGAACAATTCATTTCACCATTCACATGCATTTGTTAGGATTCAAAGGATTTGGTAGATCTGACAAAAATTAGTTCATCTTGTGAATCAACACTTTCGTTGTCTAAATGCCCAGTCATCAGGAAAGCTACAGCAAGACTGAGAAACATTACTTTCTAAATCATGTGCAAATTTCCTTAATTAATGATCAATATCCAGATGCAAATTTTCTTCAATCTTTGTTCTCTAAAATGTTACAGCTTGAACATTTCATATGTAAGTTTAAACACAACACCCAAACTGGGTGGACTGGTTGCAGTTGCAAAAATGGCAATTACGCTACAGAATACAGTGCACTTCATTTCCAAATTTATTCATGGTCCATCATTTTCTTCTGTGAATAGCTGAAAAGAAGTGATTCAGCATACCAAAATACAATAAAAGTATCAACAAAATGTTTGTGGAATTTCCTCATCACTACCTGTTTCAAAATCACAAGACTGATGCATAAACAAAAAGCACCATACACATTTCTGATGATAACGGCATCTCCTGTTTTCGCATTATATGAGTTTATGGAAGTAATGAGGCAGAAACAGGCAAGTTCGAACACAAAATAAACTCAATAGAAATCTGCCGCTGTTTAGCTGACAACGTTCATCAAATACTGGCCTTACCGCTGGTTCTGTCCTAACAGTTTTTGTAAGTCCTTACATGTTACTGTCAGTAAATCTGTTCAGGAGACAAAGCAAGACAATTCATCAGATATTCAAGTGCAAAGATGAAATTATGGGTAATATGGAACTCCTAATTAAGAACATAGTGTATTACCTGGAAGCCATTTAATGGATTTGAAATGGTCATGTACCAAATACATGCATAAATATTTTGCATTCTGAAGTGGTTGCATATAAAATACATGAATATGATTGTTTGCCCTTTTCAATTCACCTGTTTTTGTTGATTTTTTATAGGTCCACATTTTCTGTTATACTGATAAGTCATTGTAACTTGAAAACAAAAGCAAAACAATCATTCAAAAATCTTTCACTGATAAGAACAATCAGGAAATAAAATTAGCTTTTGTATAGTACTAAAGACAAATCTGTTTACAAAGAGCATCAAATATGCTATTATTATTTTTTTTTTTTTTTTTTAGAAATTTCTTCTGAGATGTATGTATGCATGCTGTTTTGCCCACACTGTGCAGGTGTTATGTTGATGTACAGTCTCCATATTCCATCTTTGGTATGTGTGTATGCTGGCTGCTTTCATGTTTTCACAAGCCAGTCAACCGCTGACATGACTGATAGGATCTTTAATGCATCTGCTTGATATTCTGCAAGTGTATATACACGAAGGGGATTTTGGTACAAGCAGATCTACACACATACTGATCTGGGAGATTTGAAAATCTTCCAATCATCCACCTTACAACTACCAGGCTGAGGTGTGTAAGCAGACAGAACCCGGACTTTCTGATTGGAGTGTTATGTTTACCCACTTGACTACTGTGCATGTCAAAGGTTGTTTGAGATGCATATACTGATCTAACATCCAGCCACCATTGTCAAGAATGTGGTTAATACTGAAACACCATAAGTATAACCAGACAAAAACTGGGACGAGGTTTATAATTTCACAAAATTCTAGAACAAGAAGAATGTGAAACTAATGCAATGTCCTCTTCAGACACATATACAGAAGACATTTCAGACAAGCTGTTCACTAAACCCCACAGCTACAGCTGTGTCCTTACCAAAGATTACCCATTTGTCCAACCTGTTCTTCCACACAAATCAAAACACAAGCAAGTCTAGAAATGAACACAGCTGTTACCTCTGTCACCAAAATTTTGCTTGCTCTCAACCTCTAGGTATGTCAACATATTGCCAGCAATCTCCTTATATGGTGCTATCTGCACAATAGTCAACACTTAGTTATGACCACACAATATGTAAATCAGAATACATGAATCAACCTATAAGTGACACACCTGGTTCTTGTATATAACAAATATTTCAAGCAATAAAATCGTTCTATTTATCATGTACATAGATGAATCAACTTATAAAGACATACCATCATACTTGTACAAAACATCTGGGAGAAGGGATATTACAATGAAGGAATATAGAATGAAAAATGATACTGATCACTGTCTTTTTTTCTAATTTTTTTTAATATTTTCTAGATATATTCTCACTATATATTAATAGATGACCCCAGTACGTTGGTTCTTGTACATAATAAATACATTCAAGTAATACAATCATTCTATTTCAACAAATGAATAAAACTTGGTTCTTGTACATAATATTTTCAAACAATGAAATCATTCCATTTATACAAATGAATTAAGAGATACCCTGGTTAGTGTACATAATGAATATACTAAAACAGTATTTCAACAGATCTATTTGATTTTTGTACATAATAAATGTGACCTCCCACCACGAAATCAGTCTTAACTCACAGTCAGTTGAACAGCACTAGGAGCTGAAAAGGTGACTGAGGGTCTATCTGGGGTTTTTTGACTTTTTCTCAAAATTGATTTCTGTAGACTATAATCTATCCCCCACAGAATTTTTTTTCTTGAAAAAATATAATTAACCAATTTAAAATGGTATTTCAATACACTGATCGCAGCAGAAAGAACGCAATTTCCTACCAAAAGTACCTATTTTTGTCTCTATTATGAACCATAACCTGTACAGTACCCGCACATGTAATATACTGACGGAAAGCTCTTTGGTGCACCTTTCAGATAATGACAGTGAAAATCAGAAACAAACTGGGTCAAAGCCACCAAATAAAGAAATTTCAGGAAAATGTGTAGGAGAGCACACAAAAACTTTAGAGGCCGTTTTCTCAAAATGGCCGTCATACAACTTAATGACTTTAATTTAAACATACATAACTTCTACATTTTTTTGAGTACAAGCTTTATTCAAGTACCAAAATAATCAGCAGAATGTACACTTTCCAGTGATATGTATATCTCAAAATGCCCAAAATGCTAGTTAAGACTGATTTCGTGGTGGGAGGTCACAAATAATTTCAAACAATAAGATCATTCTATTTTTGCAGATGAATTAACTTAAGACATAACCTGGTTCTTGTACATAATGAACACATTCAAACAATATAATAATTCTATTTTTCCACTACATCAGAACCTGAAGACCTCACCAACCCTTAGTTTTAAGTGCTGGCTTGCAGTACTAGCCATGATTATTTGGATTCTTCAACAGCAAACTGTGCCATCTGTGATGTTGTAACATATGGAATCGTTCAAGCATTTTCGCACCACCTTGAGAAAACTGAACATAAAACTTACTGTTCCAGTGATACGCAGTTCTGAAGATTTACTGTGGCCTTACAAACT
>JAPXFY010000024.1:63317741-63340241 GCA_030674185.1 Monoplex corrugatus | reverse complement strand
AACATATATTTACACACACACACACACACACACACCATGAAGACAAAAAAGGATGTCTTTCAATTTCCCTTTAATAATGAGAGTACAAAATAGATCAGTTTATGGTGTTTGTCTGTCTGTTTATTACATCTTTTAATCTGATTTATATATCATAATTTAGCACCCTATAAATAAATTATCATAGTTGGTCATACTTGGGCAAACATACACCTCTGCAGTTTAATCCACTTTACAAATGAATAACTAACACAAAAAACCTGATTCCTTTACAGACAGGGAGACAAAATGGAAACAAGACAGTCACAATGCAGTCTGCTATGAATTAATCTCATTTTCCTGTTTTTAAGGAAATTCAAACTGATCTATATTTTCAAAGGAGCATGAAAAGAATTAAGTACAGTTTATTATATTCACATAGCAACCGTAGTGTATCTGTAAACCTAAAGACTCTGCCACACATAAAAATCAGCAAACCCCTCCTAAACATACATACCTCTATAAATTGTTCTGGATTTTTTACCAGGATTGAAGAGTCCAATTCTTCTCTGAAACAGATAAACAAACGTGATTAAACACCACTGCAACATTTAGACAATATATAAGTTGTCTAGTCTGCCTTCCAGTGTCAGCAGGCCCAACAGCATGTAGCTGACATCACCACACGCACTCTACCACAAAAACAATATATGACAAAACTACACAAGAAGCATGGCACATGCCATATGCACGTCCATGAATTCTATACACCAGTGGACCCATAGTATGTTTCCTAATCTTCTGGTTCTGAAATTGTATTGTGAAGCAGTGATGCACTCTAGCACCCACACCCTTCTTCATCCTCTCTGGAGTAAAGCTGACTGATACAGAGACTCTGACAAGATGATGTACATCCAGTTCTGCTCAGAGAGAAAACCCCTTTATCTGAACAGATGCCAAACCAAGATTAAAGTGTTCAAAACCATCCTGTGAGAATTTCCTTTTGCAGATGACTGCACACTGGCATGTGGACATCCAGGGACCAATTCACTACAGCCTGCTACTAAGGTTTCAGTCTTACATGCACAAATTCGTCTCAGCAAAACAGAAGCTATGTTGCAGTCAACACCATTTTTTGGTTTCTCATGCTTCATCACCTCTGACTGTCACCAACATACCATCAGCCTGTTGCCAGATCCAGACTGTAGACAAATACTTAAGTAGTACGGTGACAGCAGTCAACTTCCTGAAGCAGAGGTGATGTTACACATCTCCAAGGTCAGCTCTGCATCTGGACAGCTGATCAAGATGTTGTGGCAAGACCATACCATCAGACTGGCCTAGTAGACTGCCGTGTACTGAGCAGTAGCTGTACTGCTGCCAGACCTGGACCTGGACTATCTACCAAAGACATGTTTAACAGCTGGAAGAGTTCAACTGTAGATCTACAAAATCACGTTCAGAAGGATTGTGGCTTGCCCCTGCATTAAGGTCAACTTATCAAGTGCCCAGGTTTGTTGGACATGACATTGTGCCACACTGTCCATATGAAAGGCAGCTGCATCTGAGGATGCTCCTGCATAGAAGGTAAAGCATGGGCAATGTGGATTATGTCACAACTGCTTCCCTGCTGACTTACTTGCTGAAACAAGGACCATGCAAGACACTTTGGAAACAGTTGAGCATGAATGGGTGAATTCTTTGTTATATGTAAACAGTGAGAATTTAAATTATGTGCATGTGAATGTGTCCCTACGCATGCATGTGTGTGTGTGAGTGAGTGTGGATTATTTCAAATGCATTAATTTTGTGGGTACAGTCTGTTTTGAATGATGTTAATTTCTTTTTTTTTAAACCCAAAGATCTGCACATGCATGTATGCATGCTCTCATACACACACACACACACACACACATGCACATGCACTCTCTATCAAATTTTAAAATGTCCAACAAAATTTTTATTATTTAACCCCTTGACTGCCGGAAAAATAGCTATTTTGAACTCCTGTCTGCAGGAGCAAAATTTTGATTTTTACGGTATGTTTACTAAAGTGTGCATTGCTCATTCATTTACTGACAGATCTCTGAGAGTTTTGGCATGTCTTTTCCTTATATCCCTGTCTATGATGTGATATAACTATAATTTGGTTTTGTTTGTAATTAGTATGGAAAAAAATATATATAATTTTTTTTCTCCAAAAAATGAGTTTCGGAAGATAAACACACATATTACGGAACATAAAACCAATGAAAACAGTATAAAACTTAGTTTTATTGAACACTGAATATCAAAGGAAAGTGTCTGGTATTCACTGTACTCCAAGTAGATAAAATTGATGTGGTAATCCATGAACAAAAAGGGGTAACACAGTCCAAGCCTTCGTGCAAGAGACCAGACAAAAGAGGATGATGCTGGTTCATGTCAGTCTCATCTTCATCAAAATCATCGTCATTTTCTCCCAAAAAGTCCTCTTCATCACTGTCTTGGTCATTTAGGACTTCATCTAAAACTTCCAATATGGAAAACCGTCGGAAAACTGATCGAACTGGTCGACCAGATGAGCTGCCTGAAGTGTCCGCCATCTTGGATATGTTAATCGATTTCTCCGAAAGTCTTAGAAATTCCAAGAAAAACTACGGTGACTAGCCAATCATTGGCCAACAATCAAAAGGCTACAACCCTGATTTTACCTTCCCAGATAACAGTGAAACAGTTTGTAGTGTTATTTTTCTTACAGTTTTGCCAGGCGAAGCCGACGAAAAATGAACATGAATTTCACGTTGTTAGGCGCCTGCTACTACCAAACCACAACGTGACAGTTACGTTCTAGGCAGTCAAGGGGTTAAATGAGCTGCACAACATCAATATCAATGATAGCTGCACTTTGTTTTAAAGCACATTTGTGAGTAGACATTCAAAAGAAACAAGAAACACACAAACGTTTGGATATACAGGAAGCAACACAGTTTTAAAACCAATGAAGGAAAAAAGAATCACTTTCTGAGTGGTTTTACTTCAGAGGACTTTTCAAACAATTTGTTGAAGATCTGGGGGATATCTATTAAAATTGACTGAAATAAAATGACAATCAACGGTCAACATTGAACTGTTAAACTCTTTTATCTACTGTCGTCATTTCATCTGCCCATTCTGGCAAACATACCGTCAGCCTGTTGCGAGTGATGTGTCCTCCAATGTCTTGCTTCTGGCAGTTCATATTTCTGCTCCTATCTTGAGATTCCTTCTGCAAAAACAATACCAAGTGGAAAACCAAGCAAGTTTGACTAACAAATGTATATGTCACATTGCATACATCTCTACAACCCCTTCCCAGCATACTTTAGCCATGAGGGAATATGGTGGTGACTACAGCATTCATTTCCAAAAGCTGAGATCAAAAATGACCAATCATAACAGCCAGATGGATGGGCAACCAGGTTCATGCCCTGACTTGACACATCAACCTGGCCCACCCAGCTGTACATGGGTACCTGCCCCTTGCCAAGGTCAGGAAAGGTAAAGCAGCAAGAAAGAGGATGAGCAATGCCCTCATAATTCTGGACCCAAACAGAAGTTGAGCTCTCTGACACTTTGCTCCCAGTAACCGCTCAGATTATGAGAAAAACTTTACCATTCACGCTTAGCCATGCATGCATTGTACAAACATCACAAAACATGCATACAAACTGAAGGATCAACATCATTACAGTAAAAAATGTGATGAATCATTATCGTGAGATACTGCTCTCTTTCTCAAAGATGATGCTATACAAGAGATGTCCCCTCTTCACAGGGTTCACAGTCTTGAAACACACACGCAAACTTCTCACATACACAACTAAGCAACAGATATTTCTGCAATGTCAGTCATTGTGGCAACACCAGATGGTGAAAACATTGTTCAGTAAGTTTTGTAACATACATTTCACATATTCTTACAGAGTTTGAGTTGTCCATATTATCAAAAGTTTTACTGCCATAATTGTAACATGTATTTCACATATTCTTGCAAAGTTAGAATTATCCAAAAAGTTTAACTGCCATCATGCTCTTTGTGTGAGTGTCTCGACTGTAAATAATATAATTATCTACAGTTGAGACATAAACATGTTCAAAATTAGTGTACAGCACAATCTAGAAAAAAAACCCTGTGAAATGTATGATTTTTCTCAATTAATTATCAATAGAAAATAAAAATTTAATTATCACTAAAAAATAAAAATTTAATTTGATCTATCAATTGTCGTAAGGAGATATAAAATCAAATCAATTTATGGACATTATTGCTTGATAAATGTCTGCCATCTCAATGAATTACGAATTCATATTATCTCTTCATTGCTAAGTAATGGTTATAGCAGTACAAACAATGGACATTATAAAGTATAGCATTAACACACAGTCTAAACTAATAAAGCAACTTTATAAGGAATGGAGCAATCATGATAATTCCAATTAGCATACATATTACTGTTTAACATCTTGAGCTATGCATAAAATCAAACTTAAAAACAAATGGAAACTACCACACCACTGCCTTTCTCTGGCCTTCAGGGTATATGCCAACAGACTGATACAGTCACAATGACTTCTAGACATTACATTACTTGGGGTAGAACTATTTCTACAATACTCAGGTCATACTGGCTGTACTTCTGTATCACACAGCTGAAGATCACTGTCTCCAAGTGAGGCCTGATTGGCACAGATATAAAGCTCCTGCCTTCCAGTGGGACTGTATGGGTTCAAGTCTGGCTTGAAATAAACTTGGTGCATGAGGCTTCCCATCCACACAGCTGTGCATGGTTACCTGACCCTGTTCAGCGTTGGGGAATGTAAAGCAACAAGAAATAATTGATGGCACCACCCTAAAATGCCAGACCCAAGAAAAGTTAATGTCTCTACGACCTCACTTCCTGAGACTTTTACAGGTAAGAGACAATCTTTGCTGTTACCCTGCACTAGTTCTGCACTTATCACTAACATACATGTACTAACAAAAGCTGTTCATGTGAACAAAACCAAACAATGAACAAACAAGACATCTTCACTTTCCTATAACTTTCAGAGGCAAGAGACAGCCTTTGCCTTGCACTGGCTCTGCACTCATCACTACATACAACAACTAAACAAAAAAGTTGTTCACATTTGTGAACCAAAATACCAAACACCAAAACAAACAAGATAGTAAATCTGAGAAATTCAAAGAGTAAAAATTAAACTTAAAAAAAAACAAAACCCATCTCACATTCAAATGTGAATGCGCAGACTTCACATGTTGACTGACAGTTCTTTTGTTAGAATTGCTGACACTCTGAAAAACAGAAACAACAGTCTGTCAAGGAAAACAATCTTTGCAAGGACAATTGTTCTTAAATTGAATACGAAAAGTAAAACAGATTTAATAAACAACATATATGAATAACAAAAACAAACAAACAAACACCATTTTAAAATAATCAAGCACAGAATTTGTATAAAATTTATTTTCTTTGAAACTAAAAAAGAGAGAAAAAACTCACAAATAATGCCATTTACAATAACGAAAGGCAGAATTCTCATGAACATTTTTAAAAACTTGCTTTTACTTCATTCCAAAAGGCACAAAGACAACTACAAAGCAATAATGGCAAATTGTAAATGGGACAACTTTTATGAAACTTATTATATAGTTGTAATGTCACTGGCTTCAGCCTGTAAACTGGTTACTGATCTTCCTTTTTCATAGATTAAGTCTGGTTGCATAGAAGTGATGTGGTGTGTGCGCGCGTGTGTGTGCATGCATGCATGTGTGTGTGTGTGTGTGTGTGTATGCACATTGTGTGGTGTGTGTGGTTGATGTGTGTGTGTGTGTGTATGTGTGTGTGTGTGTGTGTGTATGTGTGTGTGTGTGTGTGTGTTGTGTGTGTGTGTGTGTGTGTGTGTGTGTGTGTGTGTGTGTGTGTGTGTGTGTGTGGTTGTGTGTGTGTTGGCGCGCGCGCGACCATACAGTCACTGAAATATGCCAAGATTTTTCAGAGGACAATACTTGGATTGATACTGAATTTGAGTTAAATGCCTGAACTAGATGATATCATGAAAATATAAGCTTCAATGAGCAAAAGCCAGTTTGGAAGATGGAAAGTATCTTCACAAAGAATATCTTTAATCCCTAAACACTGGGAGGTTTGATAAAGAACATGGACCTTTCAGGTGAAGAAATAATAGGGCACGAGAGTCAGAGGGTTAAAGCCAATTCAGTGTTTGCTACAGTCAGGCAGAACTATGTACTGAACTTCTGATATAAAAGAACACTGAAGCTTTAAGAGGCCTGAAAACATGCTGATGAAGATTAAAGTTGTAATGAAAGCTGCAGACTTCTCACTTTGTCTTGACTGAAATATCTTGTCTTTGTAATAGCTGTCTCAAATTATATGGTCTTCATTCTTGAAAAACAGAGAATGAGAAGGCCCAAAACAGAATTCAAACAATACAAAACATCTTTTCCTAGTTTACCTCTTGTCCCGTCATGACTTTGTGGCGCCGTTTCCGTTTCCTCATCACCGGCTGACTGGCAATTGGAGAGCCTGACGATAATGAAATTGCTTCTGCAGACCCTCTCCATACTGCTGAGATTTTGCTTCTTTCCATGACCTGGCCATTGAAGGTAATGAGGACGTGTCCACCACCGCCACACTGTCACTAACTAGCACCGCACCTTCTGGAGACTGAGCTCTCTCATGAAAGACTGCATGGATTGAAAAAATGGGATTTCTTTTATCATATTATCATACAGAAACTGGTGTTATTTCCAAATTTATATACATTCATACAAATTTTTGTACTTGAAAAAGTTAACCAAAATGAGCATTGTACAATATTACAGCTAAATATTCAAACAGATTAACAAAATTTGTGTATACAAATGTGACCATGCGCATAACAATATTTTGGTATGTGTAAAGGTCTGGAATACATGAGGAAGAGACAGACCATTGAGACAGACAGAGAAGAAGAGGGGTGATGAAAGTAGCTTTAAACAAATGCTTCTTTTTAATTTTATCTTAAAGTTGTATTGAAGGAATTTTTATTCTTAAAGTTTAATTTTTCTCTTTGGGTACCACACTTTTCAAGATTGATTCTCTCATTTTTCTTCTCTCCTCCTCTTCATTGATTCTGGTTCTCTTTCCAGACTTGTCTCTAGATTTTCCCATCATGACAATCACTGCAACAGAAACATGACAATGAGACCATTTCATAAAGGTACACTATTCTCAAAAACCACGACAAAAAATTGTATTAAACCATTTCCCAAAGATTGCTTTACACATAATTCTGAACTGCTACTTCCATTTGCAAATCTGTAAAATTTTTATCAATTACAATGTCATTACACAAAACCAAAATTATGAAGACTTTGTTTTCAAACACAATTAACTTACATCAGTCTCTGCCATGCAGCACCTGTAAGAGAATAACAGAGTTACATACCCTATTGAAAACTCAATATTCAAAGGAAAACAGCCAGCCAAAAAATTATAAACAAAAATTCCTAACTTCGAGTATCTTACTTGAATAAAAATTGATAAAAATTTGTGGGGGAGATAACACACTAAAAGACAAGTGTGTTCTAAAGCAATGAGGTGCAGTCTTTAAGTCCAAATGCCACACTGGATATGTTTATCAAATCTGGAAAAATTAAAATTGTACACAGGATCAATCTGTTTCTGTTGGATTGGTCATGATCAAGATTCCTAATCATTTTTGTGTTTACCACCCTTTGATTTCACATGCACAAACATAAACAAAAAGCATTCCCTTTGATTCAGAAAAAAATTGACAGTTTAAAACCTTCAGGCAATTGAGGTTAATGAAAGAAAGACAGAAAAGACACTAACAATGACAATGAAGCATATTTTCTAACACTACAGTAAAACTTATTGACTGATAAAAATTTGAACATGCTGTTGTCACTGTATATGTACTGGTAAATCAAACATATTTTAATGAATGATTATGGAAAAAACAAGACAGTCATACTATTCTAAAAATATCCATTTTTCAATGAAGGGAAAAACCCTTTCCGTTGAATTATTTCCCTACAAACACATTTGTATACATATATATGTTTGCATATGATGTATATATATCTTTCTTTTGCAAGAATAGAGGATACCATTATAAGTAGATCATAACTGGAAATGCAGATTGGTACCTGTCATGTCCTAGTCTAGTTAACATATCATCTGATGAAGGCCTTGGAAGAGACCACAAAATTGCCAGCTCAGTGACCCACAGATGCCAGATTTTTTGTTTTCTGTTTAGTTCACTTTTTGGTTGGTTGTTTGGATTTTTTTTTTCATTTGCGGGCAGCAATTCAGGCATGTACTCAAATATTCAAGTGAGTAAATAAGAGTGTGTTTGTTTTTTACTCCACCATTAAGGCTGTCAAGTGTCATGTTCTGTTTCGGAGGAATATACATACTGGAGGTTTTCATAAGCTATCATACACTGACATGACTTAAATCTTTGGGAATTATGTGGTAGGCTTTCATGACCCCCAAAACAGTGTGCAAATATACTAAGAAAAATTCACAAGAAAGGGCTGTGCATTCACCTCCACCTAAGTGCTGATTTTCAATATGTTTTTGTTTTCCAATATGACCGTAACAATGTATTTTCCTTTGCAAACTTATGTACTTGAAACTCTAAACAGCATACAAAAGTGGATAGGGTGCGGGAATCAAAGGTCAATACAGATAAGCCTACATTTCAGCTGTTCTGTGAAAGATCTCAACAGATGGGTGGTGAGATTGACCAGGATTTAAAACAGGACTACACTGTTGGAAACAGGTAATAAAATGTTTATTTTAAATCGAAAATATATCAGGTGCATTATCATCATATCATGATTATGGCTAAAGCAATCTAAGCAATGGCATCAACCGATCAAAATGAAGATCATGATTACTCCATTGATCGATCAGTGCCAAATAGGCAAAAAACAAAAACTAAACAAAACAAACAAGCGGTGGACCATTCCACATGTTTTGATACACATATATAGAAACGGCGGTTGCCAAATATAAACTAGACCTGATGTTTTATTTTCGGTTTCAGGCCTAAAATACGGGCCGATTTAGATCTAGAACATATCTAGATCCAGCTATGGTTCCAACTGTAGGCCTACTGATATACATTAGTGTATGAAAAGAGTGTCAAATATATTGTCTTTAAATCTGATCCACTTACTTCACATTACCAAAACACTAATTCGTCGTTACTGCTGAAAAGCGGTATGTTTCATACCAAAATATATCGGTTTCAGTTTATATCCCATCTAAATTCATAGGACAGTAAGGTATGGCACCACAACAACTGCAGACGAATAGCGATTCGGCTTGATGAATTAATCACTATTAGCCTTTTCTCATATCGTTATCTATAAAGACTAAGCCTTAAACTTACTGAAAAAAATTCCATACAAATTACACTTACATTATAACCTCGGTTTTTGTGTGGTTACTGTTACGAAATAGAAAAATATAAATCAATACTTTGTGCCCACCGATATTTCAGTCCATTTAGGCTGCAAGATAGATGATATAGAGTTACTATTTTTTAGGTTTCGTAAAAATCGCGCACAAAAAAAATTCACACATTTAACTAAAACTGTACTTTAAACACAAATGAGTAGCTTGGACTCCTCACATTCAGTAATAATTTTTTAACATAAAATGATAGAATGAAGTCTTTTATACGAAAAGCGGCTATAGATAACCTTCTACTTAAGCGGAATGTTTCTGTAGCAACAATACACAGTGGCGCGGAAGCCGAGTTGATTTCAGTGCATTGTACTGTGTTCCAGCCATGGCTCACACTGTTATTTCTGCCAAATATCCACCTTTAATCGACGCAACAAGAACTCCACTTGCATACGGAGACCGTGCTCTGCCTAGGCTGGTAAGAATTTTCTGTCTGATATCACAAAGTTGTTCAGTATTGTCTAAGGCCAAGACAGCCGACCAAGGTAGTTCGATGTTTCGTGAACGAGTATCATTGAATAAGCGCCAGCTTCAGCTTCTTCTTTTGTTTATGAATATGAAAAAATGTACTGCACCAAACTCAAAAGTTAACACAACAATAATAATGAAATGGGCTCTAGTTCGACCATTATGGCAACCGTTATGGTTTACCATTACACTTTATTTAAGCCATTAAGGTCGTTTGAAAATGTGTAGAAATAGAACTGGGCAGGAAATCTCACCCGGAGAATGGACAATCGTTGAACAACAAAAACAACATTCTGGATACCAAGAGATGGCACTCACAATAGAGGTAGACAAAAAACTAGATGAAGAGACGACCTAGATGGATTTGACAAGAACTGAAGAGGAAAAGCACTGGAACAAAGTGAATGGAAGCGGCTGGAGAAGGCCTACATCCAACAACAGACTTTCGATGGCAGAAAAAAGAAGAAGAACATGTGTAGTACTCAGAGCATATCACCTTTGCTTCAACAGTATGAAGCAGGCCTCATTTGCTTCTGCTTCAAAGACAGAATGAAGTCCCAGATTGGGGTTTTAACACTGACTGTTACATATCTTTATGATACGATACGATACAATATGATTACAGATTATCTTAGGTCATTATGACCTCTATCTGATCTTTTGATCAGCAGCACTAACTAGTCTAACTGAATATCTAAGTACCTAACAATCTTTTGATCGTGCCCTACGCTAATTACTGACTTTCTGATGAGTTGGAAGTGAGATCAGTGGGTGGCTTATATCTACTTGATGAATTAAATCCTTGAAGGTGGTATCTAGTCTGTTCTTGAAGTCATTTAGTGTATCAGCATTTACCACACTGTATTCTAGTGCATTCCATGTGTCCACCACTCTCTGTATGAAAAACTGTTGTCGTAGGTTGGTTTTGCAGAACTTCTTTTTCAGTTTGTAATTATGACCCTTGTAGTGCCATCGACAACCATCTCAAAAGGATTTCTGCAATCATATAATCCATGAGTGATCTTGTAGACTTTGATGAGATCCCCACGGATTCTTCTGTAAGCCATGCTAGGCATCCTCATAATTTTCAGTCTCTTTTCATATTTGACATTGTGTAGTCCTGGCACACATTTTGTAGCTCTTCTAAGAACACTTTCAATCAAATTCTGGTCTTTCTTCAGTCGAGGGCTCCATATGATATTTGCGAATTCCAGGTGTGGCCTAACAAGTGCTGTGAATAGCAGTCTCATTGATTTGCTGTCCAAGTGACAATATGAGCATCTGATCAATCCTCTTTACATCATTTTGTGGCAATATCAGCATTTTCATCATCATCATGTATCCTGCCGCATGGCGTTGGTGATCATGGCCCTCCATATGTATCTATCCCTTGTCGCCGTAAGCACATTTTCAACCCTCTCTGTGCCCAGCCACCCTGTGAGTGCATCCAATATTTTCTCCCTGGGTCTACCTGGTGCTCTCTTCCCCTCCAGCTTTCCTGTTGTGACCAGGTGCTCTAATGCCCCTTTCCTCATAAAATGGCCTATAAATGTTGCTTGTGTTTTCCTAATCTTCCTTATCACTGATCTTCTTGTGTCTGCCTCCATCAAGACCGTCTGGTTTTTTTCTTTGCTGTCCATGGAACTCTCAACATTCTTCTTAGAAACCACATCTCAGCTGCCTCAATCTTGTTCTGGCTTTGTGTGTGTTGATTGTCCATGCCTCACAACCATATGATGTTATCATTTCCATAAAACATTCAAGAACTCATCCTGATGTTAATTGATAGGCATTTGTTGGTAAGAATGCTTTTCATCTTCTTGAATGCTGTTTTGGCTTGGCCGATTCTGCTGGCTATTTCAGATGTGCATCTGCCATCTGATGAGATGACTGTTCTCAGATATTTAAACTTATCAACCTGTCTCAAAGTTGTGCCATTTGCTGTTATTTTGCATGAGGAGATTTCATGTTTTTTACTGATTACCATGACTTCAGTTTTCTTGCTATTTAGCTCCAACCCTTTATTTTTGTGTTTAGCAGTCTTACCCATCAGTTAAAGGGAACAAAGCAACGTCATTTATTTCATTTTTGATTGTTCAGAGCAGAAGAGTTCTTCTTGTTCAACACGACACTTGGGGTTTAAGCTCAAGGATGGAAAGGACATTTTCTGTAACACATCCACAGGCTCAAGAGCATATAGGAGGATATAGTCTGCTGTCAGATCAGTTTCTTCACAGAGGTAGGCAGAGGTTAGGGGGGTGGGCAGAAGTAAAAAGGGCTTATTCATATGGTGGTTCAGTTTGTTGTGCCCTTCCGCAGCCAGAGGATAATGACTTTCTCTTGCTGGGACAGCTGGTTGTAATTGTCATGTAGCTGGGGTGCACTGAACAGAGACTTGCTGATGGTCTTCATCTCTGTGAGCCTGGTATTTGTCTTTTTGTTCATGCTGTGCACCAACTGTGACCAAGCTTTGCCATTTTGACTACCTCTTCATTTCCTGGGATACCACAGTAGGAGGGTATCCACTGCAGCACCTGTCTGATGTGGCAGAAGAGTTGAATCATAACCTTAGTTTAACCCTGTCCATTCCATTGATTGTTTTCCATCTTCAGAATGATGTAATCCTCTGTAACTGTTAGTATAACATGAATATGTACATGTTCTCACACACACACACACACACACACACACACACACACACACACACACACACACACACACACACACACACACCCAAATACACACATATCACACATACATGCATATGCATGTACACACATACACACACATACTCATACATGCACACAAATGCACACACAGTATCACACACATTAACATGCACATGTATACAAACATACACATGTACGTACATGCGCGTGCGCACACACACACACACACCACCACACACACACACACACACACACACACACACACACACACAACACACACACACACACACACACCACACATTCCTACATATGTATTTCTATTCTTATTACATGCTTTTCTTTGTGAATGTACAAGCAGAACAGAGAGCTGAATGATGAGACTCTCCTCGTGCGACAGCGGTCAGTGATGTCACTCTGTGACTACCTTCATGACCCAGAACACATTGCAGAAGCATTGAAAGTGGGTAAGTCCTTTTGCTTTTGCTTTAAAGTGTAATCATGTTTCAAATAGTCAGTATACATCCAACCGAGGCATGGTCATACTCAATATGTGTATGCACATTGTTCTGGTTGACCCACTATGGACAGCAGTATCCTTCTACATTGCTTCACTGCATACTTCAACTTCAGTGGGAGGAGAGACAGAGAGAAACTGAAAACTGCTCAATAATTTCTTGGGGAAAAAATCCATAAGTGACAGGATAATAAGTCAAAAAAGCTGAAGGAAGGGTGACAGAGATAAAAAAGAAAAGGCAGAAATACAGAAAGTGAAAAAAGAAGAAAGTTTTTTTGCACAGAAGTCCCAAAAAGTGAGGATACTATTTATACTTATTTTGAAGCAAAACTTGATATCCCTGAAAGGGTAGAGTCTATCCTATTTAGCTGAGTAAGGTTTGTATATTATTTTTATGACTTTTAACTTTAAGCTGGCATTGAACAGATTTGATGATATACCCATATGAATTATGCTAATGACATGAATTAGGGTATTATGATGACGTAGTAATTTATACTGACAAAGTTGAAACTATTGTAATGTCGTAGTATTTGGTATTGACAGAATTGAAAATAAACATCCATTTTAGTAATGGTCAGAACAAGTATTACGGCATGATCTTGTGTTACTGTCATAAGTGTTCAATTGAACTGGCTGTTGATGCTTAAATTAAAATTTTACCATGTTTGTTTAGATAATAATGATTATTCTTACTCATTTCACTGGTAATCATGAAGTGTCATGATATGAGACAGCAAATGTTTCCTGTGAACTTCTATCAGAAACAGAACGACAAACAGTCAAACTAACAAACCAACCTCTGCATTTCAGGGATTGTTTTAGGTGTTGTCTTTTTATTGTTTGTTTGTTTGCTTGCTTGTTTCTTAAGCCAATAGCATAAAGGGGGAAATGTCTGGTTGGCAGACATAATATGCAACATTAAGCATATGTATATGGAATGGTGATTTATGATTTTGTATCATTTGCAGGAATTGCTGGAAGTTTGAAGAAGTTGCTGACTGATGGAGATCTAACAGTACGACAAAAAGCAACAGAATGTCTCTTTGTTATTGCAGGTTAGTCAACTTTCGTTTTGTTTGTTTGTGTGTTTGTTTGTTTGTTTGTTCAGGTTTTTTATTTGTTTTCCTCTACTTTCTCTTGATATTGTATAGCATTTATTATGTATTTATAGGGGAGATATTGCATTTTGCCATTTTTGTTGTTAGCTTGCTATCATTATCATCATCGTCATCATCATATTCATCATCGTATCATCATTGTTAGCATAGTTGTTGCTGCTGTTGTTGTCGTAAAAATAATTAAAAAGAAATTGTTATTATATATTATTACTATTATTATTTTTTGTTATAATCACTGTTTTGTCAGTATGCATTTTGAACTGGTGTGGTGTGTCCCAGATGTGTTAGCAAAGGATTTTTAAGTAGTAGTAGTAGTAGTAGTAGTATAATCTCTTTTTTCCTGTATGCATTTTCAGTTGGTGTGTGTTTGTCCCAGATGTGTAGTAAATAATTTTGGCTGCTGTTACTGTAAGGATTCTTATGCGAAGTTGAAAATGCATAAGAATGAATAGACATTAAGTATTCATTTTGAGTCACATAAGTGCAGAAAATTCAGTTTCTGGATTATTGATAAATTCTGGATTGCTAGAAATAAAACTTTAATAAATTAAATGCATCTTTTCCATATTGGATAGATGTACAACCAGAAAAAAAACTAAACTCTAAAAAAAAGGAATAAATAAAAAGCACGTAACATATTTTGAGATAACAACACAGATTGAAGCTTAGCTGGCTTATGTACCAAACTGAACGGCAGTGAAGAAATTCCATGTCATTGCTGTTGTCTCACTGTGGATGTTTGTTACTGTTTTTTAGGAAAAGCAAGATTGTTAGTCTGGCTTTGCTATCCTTTCTTTTGTAAACAATTACAATGTCATGCTAAGATGAAAGTAGAATGAGCTACATCATGCAAGTTACACCAACACACTGTGTTTAGTTTGGCAGTTTTTTGAACATTTTAAAATTTGTTTTTATAGTATGATGTTTGTTATAACTTTACTGCTTGAATGGACTAGAGTATGCTGGTGCCATTCAGCTGGGGAACTGCCATCAGTTATGCAGCACGTTTTCACTGTTCAGTAAAGCCATACACTTGAGTCATTGAAAAGTCAAGAATACAATGGAACTATTCAGTCGAATCCCCATCAGTCCCTTCAAAATTCATTGTGGGATTTTTCGGCTGTAACCGGCTCCTACCCAGAGTTGGGCGCGCTATGGGCTCATTACGAAGACTGGAACCACACAGTCGAGTCTCATCCACTTCGCGGATGCATCATTGAGGGTGTTGCTCAAATCTTCTGACCAACACCACAGGTGTCTGTATCTTTCGGGCCTGGTTGATGACAGGATGTATTATGATAGTAAGCGTAGAATACAGCCCTGTCACGCAGTCTCAATCCTAGATGGAATTCCATAGCATCATGATTATCATCCACATCAACATCATCATCATCGCATAATAAAAATTGTTTCAGCTTCTGTGACCATTAAAGTAGTGTAGAAAATGGGATGGGGAAAAAAATAAAGGTGAGCACAAAGGTAACCTCCCTAAGTGCAATGATCCTTGAAAAAAAAAACAGTAAAAAAAACAACAACAACAAAATCAATGGAACTGTTTATTGGGGTTTGAATTATTGATGATTATGCTTAATTTACACTTAACACAATATTCAGGAAATAACTGCTGTTTCTCTTTTAGTGTGTGTTGTGTGGTTTTGTTTGTGGGTTGTGTTTGTTTGATCTTGCCTTTGTTTGTTTCTGTTATACTGATTACTTGGCTCCTTTCTGTGCTTTGTGTATACATATGTGTGTGTCTGTGTGCATCTGTGTGGGTAAGTGTGTGAGTGCATGTGTGTGTAGTGGAAATAGGAAAGCCTGAATCATTTCCCCCACTTCTTTTATATACAGAGATCAGAATTAGTATTGGGTTGGGGGGTGAACAAGTGAACAATAAACAAATTTTGTTTACGAGGGTATGAAATAAACAAAATGTATGCTTTTTTACATCCAGTCCTCACCCAAAGAAGGTCTACATCACACTACACATAAAATATACCTTACATAACATAGATACTCCAACAACAGAATAAGGGGTTGAAGAAGGTAGTGTTGGGCATTGTGAGATAGTAATGGTACATTATTTGTTTCCATTTCAGGCCATGCCATTGGGCGTGAGGCTTTTCTGGAGCATGAGATCATCATTCCAGTTTCCAGCTTGTTCAATGACAAGGAAGACATTGCACGTAAAAATGCTCACCTGGCCATTGAGATGATCTCAGAAACTCCCCCAGGTACAAGTGTTTTCTGATACACAGCTGATCTTGAAGATTTCTCTGTCTAGAAAGTGGGAGGAGTTACTATTTAATTGTTTGCAGTGTCTTTTGTTTCTATTGGTTTTTTAACTAAAATTATTTTGATAGTTTATGACACACTCTTCTTCTTCTTCTTCTTCTTCTTCTTCTTCTTCTTCTTCTTCTTCTTCTTCTTCTTCTTCTGCTCCTCCTCCTCCTCCTCCTCTCCTCCTTATCCTCCTTCTCCTCCTCCCTTGACCTTGTGAGGAATTACTGGGGTACCACATTGAAGTACTGTTCATGACATTCCTGCAGCTCTGTCAGTTGTGTGCCAAACCTTGGGTCTGTGCAAATGGTTTCTCTGTTGATTCTGCAATGTTATCAGTCCATTTCTTTCTGTCTTCCCTTCATCTCCATCCCTCAGCAGTTCCCTTTAGTACTGATTTAGCAATAGAAGGCCACTGGCACTTCCATGCATCATGTCACGGGCAAGTCAAACCTGAGGGAGCCCATCCCCCTTTTTTCTTTATTGGGTTTATTTCCCACATGCAGCAGGAAGTATTGGGTTACATGGTTACTAGTAGCAGAGGACAACCCCTGACCTGAGTATGTGAAATACTACAAGGGTGATATTATACCACTGAAAAAGGATACAGAAAAATGTACATATCAGGTGTATGCTTAGATTTATTAGACATATTCAGGAATTTTTTCATAACATATTCATTGAAAATGGGCAGTTGTGCATGTGCTCCTTCTAAGCTGCCAAAAATGATTTGGAATTGTGTCTGAATGTCCACAAAAACACTTTGCCTCCTGCACCCTGTCCACCAGCATCTTGTATTGCCAACCATGCTAGCAAAGCAAAAACTTAAACCTTTGATTCCCTCACCCTATCCACCAGCTTCCTGCAGGAAGCTGATGGATAGGATGAGGGAATCAAAGGGTTAGGTTTTTGCAATTGGTGGATAGGGTGCAGGGGTCAAAGGGTTAATGGAGAGGGAGAAAAAAGGAGTCTTACTGGGAATCAAGCCTTGCACCTCTCTGTTCACATGCTGGTGCTTAACCCTTTGAATCCCTCACCCTATCCACCAACTGCAAAGACTTTAACCCTTTGACTCCCACACCCTATCCACTGACTGCAAAGACTTAAGCCTTTGACTCCCACACCCTATCCACCGACTGCAAAGACAACCCTTTGAATCCCTCACCCTATCCACCAACTGCAAAGACTTTAACCCTTTGACTCCCACACCCTATCCACTGACTGCAAAGACTTAAGCCTTTGACTCCCACACCCTATCCACTGACTGCAAAGACAACCCTTTGAATCCCTCACCCTATCCACCAACTGCAAAGACTTAACCCTTTGACTCCCACACCCTATCCACAGACTGCAAAGACTTAATCCTTTGATTCCCACACCCTATCCACTGACTGCAAAGACTTAAGCCTTTGACTCCCACACCCTATCCACCGACTGCAAAGACAACCCTTTGAATCCCTCACCCTATCCACCAACTGCAAAGACTTAACCCTTTGACTCCCATACCCTATCCACAGACTGCAAAGACTTAATCCTTTGATTCCCACACCCTATCCACTGACTGCAAAGACTTAACCCTTTAACTCCCGCATCCTATCCACCAACTGTAAAAACTTAACCCTTTGACTCCCACACCCTATCCACCAACTGCAAAAACTTAACCCTTTGACTCCCTCACCCTATCCACTGACGACTGCAAAGACTTAACCATTCGACTCCCTCACCCTATCCACCAGCATCCTGCAGGAAGCTGGTGGATAGGGTGAGGGAATCAAAGGGTTAAGTTTTTGCTTTGCTAGCATGGTTGGCAATACAAGATGCTGGTGGACAGGGTGCAGGAGGCAAAGTGTTAATCCTTTGAAACCCCCAGCCTGTCCATCAGCTTCCTGCATTTTCAGCCATGACATCAAAACAAAAACTGAACACTGTTACTCCCTCACCTTATCCACATGTTTCCTGTAAGAAGATTGTGGACAGGGTGAGTATGTGAAAGGTTAATTTTTGTCTTTGGTGGATAGGGTGATGGAGTGAAAGGGTGAATATATTTCATCCTGGTCATGCTATACCATTGAATACAGAAATTTGTTCATGTGTACACAGGTGCAGAAGGCATCGTGCAGGCTGAACTTGTCCAAACACTGGTCAACAAATTGAAAAATGAGCTAGATGAGATCAAGGTAAGTCTGTATTTGTGCTTTCATTTGTGTTTTCATTCAAACAAATGACAAAGTTCATAAAGTAATCATCAAAATATAATGGTTCAGTACTATGAGCAGTCTCCCTTGTGTGACAGATGGAGACACTTTTCATGTAACTGTGACCATGAATTGACTAGTTCCATTCATGTTTTCAGAGACTTTGAGTTCGTGTTTACACAGAAAACAAAGTGTAGCCGACAGTGTGGCAAGACACTTCAAATAGATGAGAAAGTATATGTAACCCTACATCTTATGAATCAGTGCAAGGATAGATAAACCTACATATGAATCAGTGCAAGGATACATATACCTACATATGAATCAGTGCAATGATACATATACCTACATCTTATGAATCAGCACAAGGATACATAAACCTACATCTTATGAATCAGTGCAAGGATACATAAACCTACATCTTATGAATCAGTGCAAGGATACATAAACCTACATCTTATGAATCAGTGCAAGGATACATAAACCTACATCTTATGAATCAGTGCAAGGATACATAAACCTACATCTTATGAATCAGTGCAAGGATACATAAACCTACATCTTATGAATCAGTGCAAGGATACATAAACCTACATCTTATGAATCAGTGCAAGGATACATAAACCTACATCTTATGAATCAGTGCAATGATACATAAACCTACATCTTATAAATCAGCACAAGGATACATAAACGTACATCTTATGAATCAGTGCAAGGATACATAAACCTACATCTTATGAATCAGCACAAGGATACATAAATGTACATCTTATAAATCAGTGCAAGGATAGATAAACGTACATCTTATGAATCAGTGCAAGGATACATAAACGTACATCTTATGAATCAGTGCAAGGATACATAAACGTACATCTTATGAATCAGTGCAAGGATACATAAACGTACATCTTATGAATCAGTGCAAGGATAGATAACCCTACATCTTATGAATCAGTGCAAGGATACATAAACCTACATCTTATGAATCAGTGCAAGGATACATAAACCTACATCTTATGAATCAGCACAAGGATACATAAACCTACATCTTATAAATCAGTGCAAGGATAGATAAACGTACATCTTATGAATCAGTGCAAGGATACATAAACCTACATCTTATGAATCAGCACAAGGATACATAAACCTACATCTTATAAATCAGCACAAGGATACATAAACCTACATCTTATGAATCAGTGCAAGGATACATAAACCTACATCTTATGAATCAGTGCAAGGATACATAAACCTACATCTTATAAATCAGCACAAGGATACATAAACCTACATCTTATGAATCAGCACAAGGATACATAAACCTACATCTTATGAATCAGTGCAAGGATACATAAACCTACATCTTATGAATCAGTGCAAGGATACATAAACCTACATCTTATGAATCAGTGCAAGGATACATAAACCTACATCTTATGAATCAGTGCAAGGATACATAAACGTACATCTTATGAATCAGTGCAAGGATACATAAACGTACATCTTATGAATCAGTGCAAGGATAGATAAACCTACATCTTATGAATCAGTGCAAGGATACATAAACGTACATCTTATGAATCAGCACAAGGATACATAAACGTACATCTTATAAATCAGTGCAAGGATAGATAAACCTACATCTTATGAATCAGTGCAAGGATACATTAACCTACATCTTATGAATCAGTGCAATGATACATAAACCTACATCTTATGAATCAGCACAAGGATACATAAACCTACATCTTATAAATCAGTGCAAGGATAGATAAACGTACATCTTATGAATCAGTGCAAGGATACATAAACCTACATCTTATGAATCAGTGCAAGGATACATAAACCTACATCTTATGAATCAGTGCAAGGATACATAAACGTACATCTTATGAATCAGCACAAGGATACATAAACCTACATCTTATGAATCAGTGCAAGGATACATAAACCTACATCTTATGAATCAGTGCAAGGATACATAAACCTACATCTTATGAATCAGTGCAATGATACATAAACCTACATCTTATGAATCAGTGCAAGGATACATAAACGTACATCTTATGAATCAGTGCAAGGATACATAAACCTACATCTTATGAATCAGTGCAAGGATACATAAACCTACATCTTATGAATCAGTGCAAGATACATAAACCTACATCTTTATGAATCAGTGCAAGGATACATAAACCCTACATCTTATGAATCAGTGCAAGGATACATAAACCTACATCTTATGAATCAGTGCAAGGATACATAAACCTACATCTTATGAATCAGTGCAAGGGATACATAAACCTACATCTTATGAATCAGTGCAAGGATACATAAACGTACATCTTATGAATCAGTGCAAGGATACATAAACCTACATCTTATGAATCAGTGCAAGGATACATAAACCTACATCTTATGAATCAGTGCAAGGATACATAAACCTACATCTTATGAATCAGCACAAGGATACATAAACCTACATCTTATGAATCAGTGCAAGGATACATAAACCTACATCTTATGAATCAGTGCAAGGATACATAAACCTACATCTTATGAATCAGTGCAAGGATACATAAACCTACATCTTATGAATCAGTGCAAGGATACATAAACCTACATCTTATGAATCAGTGCAAGGATACATAAACGTACATCTTATGAATCAGTGCAAGGATAATAAACCTACATCTTATGAATCAGTGCAAGGATACATAAACTACATCTTATGAATCAGTGCAAGGATACATAACACACGAATCACGATCTAATAATCTTGAATCAGCACAAGGATACATAAACTACATCTTATAAATCAGTGCAAGGATAGATAAACTACATCTTATGAATCAGTGCAAGGATACATAAACCTACATCTTATGAATCAGTGCAAGGATACATAACCTACATCTTATGAATCAGTGCAAGGATACATAAACCTACATCTTATGAATCAGTGCAAGGATACATAAACCTACATCTTATGAATCAGTGCAAGGATAGATAAACTACATCTTATGAATCAGTGCAAGGATACATAAACCTACATCTTATGAATCAGCACAAGGATACATAAACCTACATCTTATGAATCAGTGCAAGGATACATAAACCTACATCTTATGAATCAGTGCAAGGATACATAAACCTACATCTTATGAATCAGTGCAAGGATACATAAACCTACATCTTATGAATCAGTGCAATGATACATAAACGTACATCTTATGAATCAGTGCAAGGATACATAAACGTACATCTTATGAATCAGTGCAAGGATAGATAAACCTACATCTTATGAATCAGTGCAAGGATACATAAACCTACATCTTATGAATCAGTGCAAGGATAGATAAACGTACATCTTATGAATCAGCACAAGGATACATAAACGTACATCTTATAAATCAGTGCAAGGATAGATAAACGTACATCTTATGAATCAGTGCAAGGATACATAAACGTACATCTTATGAATCAGTGCAAGGATACATAAACCTACATCTTATGAATCAGCACAAGGATACATAAACCTACATCTTATAAATCAGTGCAAGGATAGATAAACGTACATCTTATGAATCAGTGCAAGGATACATAAACCTACATCTTATGAATCAGTGCAAGGATACATAAACCTACATCTTATGAATCAGTGCAAGGATACATAAACCTACATCTTATGAATCAGTGCAAGGATACATAAACCTACATCTTATGAATCAGTGCAAGGATACATAAACCTAC
>JAPXFY010000024.1:63310241-63312741 GCA_030674185.1 Monoplex corrugatus | reverse complement strand
GCTGATAATGGGAAGGTTGTGGGTTTGGATAGATTGTTGGCTCAGTTGGTTAGAGCATCATGGTGATAATGGGAGGGTTGTGGGTTTGGATACATTGTTAGCTCAGTTGGTTAGAGCATCATGCTGATAATGGGAGGGTTGTGGGTTTGGATAGATTGTTAGCTCAGTTGGTTAGAGCACCATGCTGATAATGGGAGGGTTGTGGGTTTGGATAGATTGTTAGCATAGTTGGTTAGAGCATCATGCTGATAATGGGAGGGTTGTGGGTTTGGATAGATTGTTAGCTCAGTTGGTTAGAGCACCATGCTGATAATGGGAGGGTTGTGGGTTTGGATAGATTGTTAGCTCAGTTGGTTAGAGCACCATGCTGATAATGGGAGGGTTGTGGGTTTGGCCCTCAGGCAGACCGCCCTTGTTAGTGGCTCTGTGTGCTCAGTTGATTGGAGCATTATGCTCATAATGCAGAGATTATAGGTTCAACCTTCAGGCTGGCTGGCTGTCTTCAAAAAGCCATGGACTCATGATCTCGAGTATTCAGTTAAGTTCCACCCCAGAACATAAAAGTTGGCTTGTTCGCTGTTCATCTTGTCTCTTTCTGTCCTATTTTGTATGAATTATTACTTCCCCTTGTTTCTGGTTTCCTTCATTCCTGCATTGAGACAAGAGGCCGAGACAAGATAACGGATGTGGTGCTGACCCCTTTTCCGTGCTGAGGAAGGGGAGACGGGGTGGTTGGCATGTGGCTAATTGAGAGACAGTGCCCTCAGACTGACCCGATCAAGTGCTGATGACACACATTTATGGTGTGTCTGGTGCAAGATTCAAAGCCAGTGCCACAAGAACGATTTACCATGCTGCAGGAAAGAAGGAACAGGTTTGTTCTGCCTGGTTTTCTGCCTGCAGAAAGGAACAATAAGAATCCTGCAGCATGGAAAACTGTTCTCCAGTGATGAAAGAGTTAATGTTCCAGTTATTCTGGTTATGTCTGTGTTTCATAGGTCCTGCTCTCCCGTTCCCTTCCTCCCCATTTTTGGACCTTGCCATTGCACAGGTTCTGCACGGGCTCAAAGAGTCTGTCAGTTAATTTCTGGTAGATCTGGATGGGGCACATACAGAATTCTCATAGGGCAATGAATCCCTCTTGACCAGATTCTTAATTCAGAACTCTGAACTGAACACCCATGGCACTTCATTAGTGTGCTCATGAATTAGAAGAAAAGGCTTTGCTATTATATTTAGGGTTTTGGGAGGGTCTTTTTTTTTTCCCAGACACTTAGAAGAATGTCAAGAAATGTACATTGTTTCTTTGCCTGTCTCCTTGTTACACTCATCTGTTATTTCCCCTGATGTTTTCAGAATCACCATCACAACAAAGGGGAAGTACACTGCAATCAATGGAGGAGCCATCGAGCCACTTGTGAACCTTGTAGATGACAGCACTAGTGAAGTCAGACTCAATGCTCTCAAGGTGGGACATCTGCTTTGTATGATGCTAGTGGCTGTTCGCTTGTTCACGCTTTATGGATATGTTACGCACGCTTATAAACTGCTCTGTTAAAAGTTATGTTCTGGTAATGCAATGACAAGCTGCATACTTAAGCTTTAAGAATATGATATGAATTGCTTATTATAAACTTCCTTATCAACATTACATTCTGGTATTTCAGTAAACACATTCTTTAAGCAAATGGCTGTGTGTGAAAATTATGAGAAGTCTTGATGGAATGCAGTGCATTTGTAACAAAGTTCCACATTATAAGCCTCTCTTTTCCAGATACCTTTAGAGTTTGGTTAGATGCTGTGTTGAGCTCGTTTGTTAACAAAAAGAAAAAGTTAATGATAATAGTAATAATAATAATACAATTTATATAGTGCAGACATACATATCAGAGAATGCTCATTGCACTTTACAAACAGCATAAGCATTGTGATTTTATTGCAGAAATACAGTACAACAATCGGATGCATACACAAAATTGTCAAATACATCTATGCAGCATAAACATTTATTCTGTCTGAATGTGTGTATATCTGTGTCATTATCTCTGTGTTTCAGGCTCTTACATGTTTATCTGAAGCTCCTGAAGGACGAGAAGTTCTTTTGAACCATGTAGATCAGGTAAATGGTCACTACCTTTATTGTTTTCTGTTGTTTTTTTTAAAGGGTTTTATTATTACCCATACCATCTGGCCTGAGAAAAACTTTTGTATGCGGCAGCCAGTTCACCCAGCTGTGAATGGGTACCTGACCCTGTTCAGAGTTGGGGAAATTAACGCAGCATTGGAGGGATATAAGTAGCACTGATATAGCTGACCTTGAAAAGAGTCGAAATCTCTACCACTTCGTCCACTACAACTTTGGGTTTATGGTCAATCTTTTTCTGGTTATTTGTTTTTTCTTTTCCTAACTAACCAGATAAATTCAAAATTGAAGAAAAAAAAAAGATATACATCAGGTCATCGTTTTTAGGTAATTAGCATTTCCATCAAAACTAGCAAG
>JAPXFY010000024.1:63297741-63305241 GCA_030674185.1 Monoplex corrugatus | reverse complement strand
GATCAGTCTAAGCAAGAAAATAATCACTTAAAAATTCAAAAGTTAAATCGGGTGTGAAAGCAGAAAACAGTGTGATCCTTTATTTTCTAACAAGTTGGCAGACCACACCTATTATTAACAGGGCAAATACTCAGAGCATAAAAGGGGGGTACACAAAACTAAGTGAACAGGACCTTCGACAGGTAGTTGGGAGGGATTCTCGAGCCTTATCTTAGTTGGTGCTGTTTGTTTAAACACAGGCACATTGATAATATTTCACTGTTCATTCTAAACATAGAAATCATTGGGCTGAAAACTGGTTAGACCACTTTTTGTCAGGCTTGGCGCAGTGGGAGACGATGTGCAAAGGATAGAGTGCAGAGAGGAAGAGAAATCAATACAGGCTTGGATCACATCTATAAATTATGTTTGCTTGTAGTTGTACCCTTGGCTTTTCTGATTAAACATACAGATTCCCTGTTCTTGGCATTATTGTTGCAAGACTGATTGGTAGAGATCCACAGTGCCTTGATTACTTTACATGTGTTCAGTTCTTGTTACTTTTACAGAGTTTGGCCTCACTGAGCAATTTTTAGGTGCCTGTGAATATGAAGCATGATCTACATCTATACATGCATAGTGTGGCAAACTTATGGCACAGACTGAAAATATAATGAATTAGAAAGTGACTGTCACTGTGACAGCTCATGTGTCATGCTGTCTTGTAAGTTATTGAGTGACGATCATTGTGAAAGTAATGTAAATAACTTATAAGTGGGGGATAATCTTTACTTGTGTTATTCTGTTCTCAGATAAAGTTGGTTTTTCATTTATCTTTATTCAGTAAATTCTCGTCTACACATGCGCGCGTGCTCGCGCGCGCGCGCGCGCGCACACACACACACACACACACACACACACACACACACACACACACACACACACAACACACACACACACACAATATACATGCACTCTCTCTTTCTCTTTCTGTCTCTCTCATAAGTGAACACACACAAACACACGCACACACACAGTGACACACACACACACACACACACACACACACACACACACACACACACACACACACACACACACACACACACACACACACATGTGTATACCACTGACAACAGACTTTTAGAAGAATCAGTTACTTTTTTTTTCAGTACTGTAATACCAAATTCAGTTGTCATTGTGACAAGAGTAAATTGTTTGTGATGCTGTAACTAGTGTAAGATGATCCTACTAATTTCTAAATCAAGGTTTATTGTTGTTGTTTTGTTTATTTGTTTGTTTGTTTTATCTGTATACCTTATCTTTGATGGATATTTAATTGTAGCCCTATTCACCCATCAGTTTTTCTTTCCTTTTTTTTTTTTTCAAGCCTTTTCTGATCTTTTTTGTGTGTGTGTGTGTGTGGACCCCAGTTGCATGCAGGTATATCCTTTTCTTTTTTCTCCCCCCCACCACCTACCCCTATGCTCACTTTTTTAAAGTGCTTCACATACCCTTCTTCGTTGATCTTCTTTATTGTCTTGCTGTTCTGAAACATACATTCATCATTATTGTTAATAGACTACAATAAATTTCAAAATGAAAGATTTTCTGCAACTACTCCATTCCCTTTTTGTACGTGTGTTTATATGCGCGTGTATGTGTGTATGCGTCTGTGTCTATGTACATGTTTATGTGTTTGTGCGCTGGTGTGTGAAGCATGACAGCATGCTCATGAGCAAATACCTGTATATTGGTACCTACATATCATTCCTTGTTTGAAAATTATGTGCGAGGAAGCTGTTTGGTTTGGTTTGGTTTGGTTTCTTGGGGGGTTGTACAGTTGTTGTTGTTTATTTCTTATGAATCTGATTCAAATTTATCCTATACATATGATAATGATCAGGTGAAGAACAAAAGCCAGCACAGTTTGACTAACCCTGTATACCTTCAGGTCTTTCTGTTAAGTTGATGTTATGGGTGATACTGTTTCATGTGGAAATTTTGTACCACTGGTACAGATACTGAGTTTGTAAAAATTTCTTCTTTTCTGTCACTTGTAGTGTTTTTTGTTATCTTCTTGTTTCCTCTTCCTTTCTCTTTCTCTGCCCTTTAGTTTTACATACACAATTTTAAAAACTGTTTTGCATTTTTAAAAAAAATTTTTTTATTTTTTTTTTTATCTATCTCTGACTGACATTCAGTACCCAATCATTATCATCATCATGTCGAGCTTGCTCAGCTATCCATGACACGTTTCTTCCATCCTTCTCTGTCAGACATTGCAGTAGGTAGTTCATCATACTGACAGCCCGCACCATCGATCAGTTGGTTGATGAAGGTCTTCTTTGGACGTCCTGGTCTTTGTTTGCCGTGGCTGGGTCTCCATAGTAGAACATCCCCCACCAGTTCTTCTTTGCTTTGCCAGCAGTGTCCCGCGAAACGCAGTCTTTGTTGACGTATTGATTTACTGATTGGTGGGATCTTGCCATATAACTCTTTGTTAGTTGGAGTTCTCTCCAGGATTTGTTCAGGGCTGCACATAGCATTCATGTGTATGCTTCATCAATCTTCTTCTCCAATAAAGACTGAATATGCTGGCTATACTACTTACTAGCTACATATGCTACCTGTACAGTGTGTACCAGACCAACAGAACAGCATGCATACACACATTTGTAGTCAACATTGCTTGATTGCAGATGTAATGGCAACAATGCAACCAAGACTGTCAGAAGCTTGGTAACCATAATAAATGATTACATAACAAACGAACAGAAGGGTGAAAGTACAGGTATAGAACAATTGACCGTAATAAAATAAAACCACCTACAAGACTGCAGTAAATGCCCAGCTGTTTGCAAAGGCAAAGTCAGATCAGCATCTTTCCAGTTTAAATGTATAAAAAATGCAGTTGCACTTCCTGATAATGAAAAGGGTATTGACTGTTGTATAATCATTAAAGATGCATAATATATTGCAAATGATTATTCTATTGAATTTAATTTGAAGCATATTGAGATATCTGTAAGCTGATGTAATTTCTAATCTTGTAAAATCCCTTGCAGTTAATGATGAAATGGCGTAAGTTACATTGTCATGATTGTGTTTTTAATTTCCAAAGAGAATCCTCTGCTCTTCTCCCCCTCCCCCAAGTAATTTTTGTTGTGGAGTTGTTGTTCTTGTTCTGATAATAACAATGACCTCTCTCTCTCTCTCTCCTCTCTCTCTCTCTCTCTCTCTCTCTCTCTCTCTCTCTCTCTCTCTCTCTAGTTGTTCTTGTTCTCATAATAACAAATGACCTCTCTCTCTCTCTCTCTCTCTCTCTCGGGGGGTGCGTAACTCTGTCTCGAAGCGAAAGGTCACGCTTTGAAACGTCTCGCTATCAACCTTGTTTTTGTCAACTGGAGACAACGTAGAGTGCCGTTGTTTGGCATGAGACAGCATAAGGTGCCATGCCTGCATCACAACTTACGTTCAGACCTGTTTGTGGCACCTTTCATGCGGGTTTGTTTCCTTCATGGCCAAAAGGGCCAAAAAGAAGGCGGACATGAAATTCGCCATGTTGAAGCCACGTAATCGGCTAGAAGGTGTGACCATAGGATTGCTCCTCACACTGATGTTCTGGGGGAGTTTTTTATTGCAATGTGGCGACGTGGAGCGGAACCCTGGGCCATCATCGTCTAAGCAGACCAGGCTGACCAGTGGCGGGAGAATCTCGGCGGGGTCCAACAACGCTACTGACAGTGGCCAGGCGACTTCCTCTCCTTCTCCCCAGGAACCGACCTTAACAGAGCTGATGGGTATGCTGACCTCACTGACCGCCAGTGTTAACGACTTGAAATCAAATGTGGACTCTTTGAACAACAACATGAACAGTAAGTTCAATGATTTAGAAAAATCTGTTCAGGATCTTGGAGAACAGTACGCCATGCTGCGGGGTGGGGTTAATGATTTGAGGGAGGAGGTGGAAGATTTGAGAAAGGAAAACCAAGAGCTAATGAAAAGAAATTCTGATCTGTTAGGTAAAATTGATCGGCTAGAAAGAAAAGCAGATGACCTTGAAGGCAGGTCAAAGCGCAATAATGTAATTTTTTATGGAGTAAACAAAAATCAAAACGAAACGAATGATCAATGTGAGGGGAAATTAAAGGACATTCTCACAGACAAACTGGAAATATCAAGCGATATTGAATTTGATCGTGTCCATAGATTGAATGGGAAACCTGACTCCCCCATTATTGCTTGCTGTTGTTTCTATAAGGACAAGGTCAAAATACTTAAATCTAAAAGAAAGCTGCAGGGGACCAACATTTTTGTTAATGAAGATTTCTCGTACAGAGTAAGAGAAGTCAGACGTAAACTCTCTTCCCATCTGAAAGTGGCAAGGAACAATGGTAGAAAAGCTACAATGGTCTTTGACCATCTTATCATTGACGGGAAGAAGTTCTTTCTTGATGAACAAGACAATTTGAAAGAGTCCAACAAATGAGGGAACGGCCGCCCTAATTTTGTGTATAGTTTTTCCCTGGGTGCATTTGGGGAAGGGAGCCAAAGTTGTCCAACTCCGGTTGTGTGTTCGCCTTTCAACGGTGTTAGTGGCACACGTAAATGTTGCTCCGATAGTGAAATAGTACCGGTCAACAGGCAGTCGAGCAGCCACGTGCAAGACAGGCTATGTGTAAATAAAAAACGTCCCTTCTGTTTTTTGCTTTGGAATATCAACGGTCTGTCATCTAAACTTGATGATAAAAATTTTGTCTTATTTGTACGTGGTTTTGACTTTGTGTGTCTGACAGAAACTTTTATGGATGAATGTTACACTACTGTATTTACAGGGTTTAAACTTTTCTGTCAGCCTGCTGTCAAACTATCGAAACAAGGGAGACGATCAGGAGGGGTAATCTGTTTGATACGGAATGAATTTCTTCCTTTCGTGAAAAAATTGGAAATGAACTATACCAATTTCTCTTTGTTTGTTATTGACAAGCAGCTTTTTGGAATAGAAAAAGATATCTTGTATGTTTGTTCATATATTCAACCGGAAGGTTCTACATTTTATACTCACTTTGGTTATGATAATGGAATCACTGTGCTTGAGGAATGTTTGATGGACTTCTTACTAGAAAAAGATGTTCATGTTATTCTTAATGGTGACTTGAATAGTCGGACTTCCGACATCTCCCAAGGTTACACTGTAAACAATGTCTTTGATGTACAAAGCAAAAGTCAGTCACCTATTACCAATCGACATTCAGAGGACTCTGTTGTGAGTAACTACGGCAAGTTGCTATTAAATATGTGCACTGCTCTAGGTTTGTGTATTTTAAATGGTGTGTGTAAAGGTGACCTGGGAGGTCACTATACATATATATCAGAGGCGGGAAGCAGTGTTGTTGATTATTTCATATTTTCAAATGATCTCCTTGCATTGTTATATGACTTCTGCGATTTATCCATTGTTGAACGAGTGGAATCTGATCATTTACCTGTGACAGTTCGTGTTGTTTTTCCATGTGAAAACAAAGCTTATAAGGATAAAGGAAATCATGATCAATTCATTGAAAAATTTATCTGGAATAATACATATGTACATGTATATAATGATTCATTATGTCGGGAAGAATGTCGTAGAACGATAGATTATGCTATGAGTTTGATAGATGTTGATGTGAACGAGGCACTAAATGCGTTTAATGTTTGTATTAGAGAAAGTGCTGAATGCATGAAGAAACGTGTATTTGTGAAAGATAGATATCTACTTGGGGATTGGTTTGATCATGAATGTGTAATTAGTAAAAGGAATGCTAGAAGACTGCTTAGAATATGTCGACGCTCGAAGAAAACCGAGGACCAACACAATTATTCAGTTGCTAGGCGTGAATATAAAAATTTACTTAAGAGAAAGAAAAGGCAGTATAATGATACAAAACTGACTAAGCTTGTAAACTCTATAAAGAGCCAAAAAGAATTTTGGAATGAAATTCATAAAGTTTCTTTCAAAAGAAAACAACCTAGAAGTAACATCACTATTGATAAATGGTACGAGCATTTTAAAGCCTTGTTAGATGCAGACATGGACAGTACATTAAGTGAAGACTTGCCATTTGATGAGGGTGATGATTATATGAATCGTCCAATATCTATTAAAGAAATACATCTTGCACTCAAAAAACTTAAGAATGGTAAGGCTGCTGGACCTGATGGAATTATAGGTGAACTCTTTAAAAATTCATGTGAACAAGTTGTACAGTTTCTTTTAAAATTGTTCAACACTCTTTTTGATAAGGGTCAATTTCCAAGGAACTGGACTGAATCTGTTATTTTGCCACTCTATAAAAAAGGAGATATCAATAATCCAAACAACTATAGAGGAATTTCCCTTAGCGACATAAGTAGTAAATTATTCAGCATAATCATGAATAACAGATTGCAGGATTGGGTACAATTAAATGACATAACAGGTGACCATCAAGCCGGGTTTAAAAGGGGATATTCAACAATAGACCATATGTTTACTTTATTAGCTATGGTACAGAAACAATTTTGTGGTAATCGTAAATTATATGTTGCATTCATAGATTTTGAGAAAGCATTCGATTCTATTAACAGACATTTACTTTGGCCTATATTGCTTAAAAATGGTATTAGAGGCAAGTTGTTTCGGTGTATTAGAAGTATGTATGACATGGTGAAATCCAAAGTTAGATGTGGTGACCAAATGACTGAATTAATTAATTGCTCAGCGGGACTAAAACAAGGTGATGCATGCAGCCCTGTACTTTTCTCTCTTTTTATAAACGAATTAGCGATTGAAGTAATTAAAAATGGAAGGCATGGTGCACTTTTTACACGGGATGCTTACGAATTGTTTACACTTTTGCTTGCTGATGATGTTGTCTTGATGTCAGAAACAATCATTGGATTACAGACACAGTTGAATAGTTTACAACGTGCATCAGCAGCACTTCAGTTAAAGGTTAATTTATCTAAAAGTAATGTTATAGTATTTAGGAAAGGTGGATATTTGGGTGTGAGAGAAAAGTGGACGTATGATGGCAATGTAATGCCCGTGGTAAATGTGTATAAATATTTGGGAATAATGTTCTCAACACGTTTGAGCTTTGCTGGTGCATGTAAAGATCTAGCTAGCAGAGCCAAAAATGCCTTATTAAGTATAATGCGACGTTTGTATTTTCTTAATAACAATTCTTTTGATTTATTTGTTAAATTGTTTGATTCTCAGATTCAACCTATTGTACAATACGGGTCTGAATTATGGGGTTTAGATAAAGCTGTTGCTCACTGTGAATCAGTTCACACATTTGCCTTAAAGAAATTTTTGGGAGTGGATATGCGTACTCCTAATGATTTTGTGTATGGAGAGACAAACAGATATCCATTATATGTAAACTCTGCCGTTAGATGTATCCACTACTGGTTTAAATTAATACAGATGGAAAATTATAGAATACCTCGCAAAGCGTATAATATGCTGTGTGATTTAGATGCCAAAGGTAA